>RCWM02000065.1:3200000-3485259 GCA_003667255.2 Euschistus heros | reverse complement strand
TTGCAGTACTTCTTGTTAATTTACATTGCGTCAGTTTACTAGCTCCCTACATGTAGTATTTTGTAGTACTCTCCTTCAATTCAATTCCATATGTTGGGGAGGTAAGCGTGGCTATAGCCCATTTAAAGGGGAAAAAAGATTAAAGGTATTTAAAAAATTCCCGGCCGTCCTGTTAAAGGGTTACTGGGCGTACATAGTCATTTTATAAAACTATTATGAGGCATTCATGAGAGAATCTTACTTGGACTATTTTGCTCAAAATGGATGAAGGGCGACTGGGAAGGTTAAAAAGTGTACCGAAATCATTGAAAGAGGTGAACGAGATAAGTATAACCTCAACTCCTCATTTTCTTACATTCACGTCAATGAAAAAGTATTAAATAAATGGAATCAGGTTAAAAGAAAAGAAACTTGTAGTTGTATATAAATCTGTTATATTTTGCAACCCGATAGCATTTTTTAACAATAGAAGATGTTTGGAGACGCCTCATGTTCAAGAAGTTTGTTATTTGCTATAACAAAAAAAAAAAAAAAAAATGATGATCGTTTAACATTACGAATAAAATATTATTGTAAAAAAAAAAATAGTCAGGAGTAACTAGTCTACTTCAAAATCAAGCTTTGATTCAGTTATGCATTTAGGTAATTATATCAAAAAAGTATATTCAGTTTTTTAATTCTATATAAAATATAAATATAATATAATATATATATATAAATATATATAATAAATGTTTAATATATATAAAATATAAATAAATTCTTCAATGAAGGAGTTCGATATATTGATCCATAATCGTATTATACTAAGCATTCAACTCCTCTTTATTAATAGAAAAAAACATGTGACATGTTTCGGGCAACAAGGTCCCCATCAGACTTAAAACAATCTCTGGTGTTAACCACACCGTGTCAGTTTCATTTACATTGTGTCTAGAGAACACCTATTCTCATGAGGTATTCTATAGACACAAAGTAAATGAACTGACACGTGTGTTAACACCAAGAGATTGTTTTAAAGTCTGATGATGGGACCTTGTTTCCCGAAACATGTCACATGTTTTTTCTATTAATAAGAGGAGTTGAATGCTTTTTATAATACTATTATTGATAAAATATAAAGTTTTCAGAAAGACCGTAAAAATCTTCGTACTTTGTTTGACGAACTTCGTAGCATTGCCAAGTATTATTTTATAAATTTCGTATTAATTTTGTTCTTAACACAACGTTTCATAAAATTCTTTTCGAAGCAATATAAAATCAATCAAATATATGTAAATTAAATTACTTACTAGGATCTGAGTTTTTTAAAAAGACTATTAAATATCATTCATTGCACATTTAACTGTCGATACTTTTAAGCATTTAATATAACATTTTTTTTCTTTAACCACGTTCCCTACAATTTTTGAAAATAAGAGTAGGATTAAAAAGTCTAATGTGAGCTTTATTCCTTACAGAAAATGTTTACGTGAAAAATCATTTGGCATTTATTTAGATGTAGTTACTCTAAAATAATTGTTATTATTATATCATTTTAGTTTAGTGTATAATAGAAGCTATTTGATTCTCTGTTTCCTGAAATCAATTAACAATAGCTAAGAGCTACTTACATCTAGAGACCCTTGAATCTGCTTCTGGACGGTGGCAGCGTATTCCTGCCCTCGGAGACGAACTGGCTGAAGTCAGCGAAAAAGTACCTCTTGGACGATCTTGGAGCCGGTGGAGGGGTCTCGAAGAAGGCCTTGGTGCCCTCACCGATGTGGACTAGGACCTGCTTGAGGAGGTTCTGGGCGGTAGAGCTCACCTCCTTGATATTTCCTTTCAGTTCACTCCTCAGGTTGTTGAGGATTGTCACTATTTGGCGAGGTATGGCAGCGTCCACTGTGATAAATCCTATTTGATAGAATAAGCCGTCATAAATAAGATTATTATTACTAGAAATTTTAAATGTTTTTAAAAATGTTATATAATTCTTCATTGCTATCAACTTTTACCGATTAAGCATTCAACATTTCTAACTTTAAACATAAACATATTAAAGTTTAATATTATTTTTTTGAAAAAGAAATAATTTGATTGGAATTTAATAATATGATAATTATAGTATTTTCAATTATAATTATTGGCAAATTTACTTTCTGCTATAAATAGCGTTCAAAATGCTAGTTTAAAGTTTAAAAAATAAGTTAGGTTTAATGTAAGCTATTTTTATTAATATTATTAATTCTATATCATAATTTTTTGATCCGTTCATAAGCCCAACACTGCACCATCACATTAACATGGATGAAACCCTTACTAATAGTCCAACTCTATATCAACAATACATTACACGAAGGACCTGAAGTAACAAAGAAGCTTATTCTTACTCATAATCATAAAACAGATAAGAAAATGGACTTGTGGCTTATGGTTGTATAGTATAATCATAAATATGATTGATATTGATAATAAGTATGGTTTTAGAGTCCAACTTACATTGATGGCTGCCTGAATGTGCTCACAAATTTTTTGGGTATCGGAGACAGTTCTGCTGACAACGTTCTTGAAATTGTTGGACACATTATTGACAAGAGGTCCAAGCCCTGTGATGGGGTTTTGATTAAAGCTTCTGTATTTCCTTTGCACCCTTAGCCATCTCTTCCACTGTCTGCTGGATGCTTGTTTGAATACATTTCACGTCCTGTTGAGTTGGTCTTTGAGGGATTTTACGATGGGGCAAGGGATTGCAGCGGCAAAGCCGACGATGGCAAGGGTGGTGACAAATACCTTCATGATTGATATCGCTTTTGATAACTGATGAGCTGAGCTACTACCCTACTTTATTTATATACGATTTTATGTTATTTCATTTCCACAACCTTGGAAATAATAATAAAATAATTAGCGTCCCTTGTTGATCAACAAAATATTTGAACATAAATCAATCTGATTAGTTATTTATTATTGCACCATTTCTGTAACTTTGAACATAATAACTGCAAAATACATTTTAATAGTTATATATTTTTGTTTTTATATGGAAAGGATTTTTCGTAATTATTACAGTATTAGAAAAATATGAAAAAAAAGTGTCTCTGGATATCTGTTTGAAAAAAATAAATTCTTTTTTATTATATTTATCATATCAAGAATATCAAAATGATGATAATTAAACTTCCATTAAAAATTATTTACATATTAGACTCCAAGGTTGATCAACAAATAATATTTAAACCTATATCCAAATGAATAGTTTTTATTTATTGCATCATTATCTTTTGAATATTGAAATCATTATTATTTTTAGAAATATAAATTATTAAAAAAAAAAAATATTTTTTTACTAAGGATTTTTTAGGCTTAGATCCGAGAACAATCGCAAGATTCAGTGGTGCCCCAAAGCTTAATTCCGTTTGTCCAAATGGGTCTAATAATTTTTATGTAAAAGATTCTTTCGCAATCAATTGGAAGTTTTTACTGATTATCTTGTGAATGTTAGAGTAGTCGAAAACGACATTTCATTTGAGGAATCAGAACGTCAAGCTGCTTTATTTAATGAAACTACAATGAAATAAAAAACTCATTTTAATAACCTAAAATTCTGATAAGAAATTAAAAAAAAATGTTTAAAGCCCTATCTGAAACTAATATATATATATATATATATGTTTTGTTTAAATTATAATCTGGAGATCTTCTATTGACTTACAAAAACATCATTATTCTCATCCTGTTTTATTTCTCTAAGGCCTTTGCTTGCGTTGATTATTTGATCCCTCTCGCTAAATTCAAAGGCGAATTAAAGGAAATTCGTCCATTTCAATAGTGCTCCAGTAGTATAGGTTTTTGAGGCTAATGCTTCCTTGGTACCCTTTTACTTCAATATTATTTATGATAACCAAGCGTTTCGTTCTCAGATATCTGAGATAAGAAAGGATAGTAAAATATAAACTGTTAGAGCTCGTTTATATTTCAACTATCCTTTCTTATTTTTTGTCCTTAAACTTTGGTTTTATTGTTAAGGGTGTTTTTGTTCTATAAAACCGTTTTTTTTAGAATTTGAAAGAGTTATATCAAACCTTACATATAATTATATCAAACCTTAATTATAATATATTGAAGATATGTGTGTATTGTCTATAAGAATTAAAATAAGTTAATAGAATAAAAATAACTTAGTATTATACTAAGTTCTTACGTATTTACTATGTAACCGATGACCAGAAACATAGCACGAAATAGCAGGCTTTAAATAGATAAAAGGAGGCCTAAACAATAAGCCTAAAAAAAAAGAAGACTAAATGATAATATAAGATGTAACTATTAAAAAAGTATATTGCAGTTTATATGTTCAAAGTGACAGAAATGGTGCAATGATTTTTTGTTGATCAAACAAGGACGCTTATTGTTTTATTATTATTTCCAAGGCTGTGGAAATGAAATGACATAAAAACTGGTATAAATGAAGTATGGTAGTAGCTCAATCATCAGTTTAAATCAAAGACCAAATTCAATCAAAGACCAGCTTCAACAGGACGTGAAATGTATTCAAACAAGCATCCAGAAGACAGTGGAAGAGATGGCTGAGGGTGCAAAGGAAAATACTGAAGCCTTAATCAATGACCCCATCCCAGGGCTTAGACCTCTCGTCAATAACGTGTCCAACAATTTCAAGAACGTGGTCAGCAGAACTGTCTCCGATACCCAAAAAATTTGTGAGCACATTCAGGCAGCCATCAATGTAAGTTGGACTCTAAAACCATACTTATTATCAATATCAATCATGTTTATTATTATATTATACAACCATAAACCACAAGTCCATTTCTTATCCGTTTTATGATTATGAGTGAAAATAAGCTTCTTTTTATCTCAGGACCTTCGTGTAATGTATTGTTAATATAGAGTTGGACTATAGGTAAGGGTTCCATCCAAGATAATGTAATGGTGTTGACTTGTTGGGCTTATGAATAGGATCAAAAATTATGATATAGAATTAATAATATTAATAAAAATAGTTTTACATTAAACTTAACTTATTTTTTAAACTAGCATTCTGAACGCTATTTTTAGCAGAAAGTAAATTTGCAAATAAATAATAATTGAAAATTCTATAATTATCATATTATTAAATTCCAATCAAATTATTTCTTTTTCAAAAAAATAATATTAAACTTTATTGTGTTTATGTTCAAAGTTAGAAATGTTAAATGCTTAATTGGTAAAAGTTGATAGCAATAAAAAATTATATCACATTTTATTTTGCATCGATTTAGAAAAAAATCCAGCTTCTGAACTGAATGGAAATATCAAGAAGGTGAGCTCTACCGCCCAGAACCTCCTCAAGCAGATCCTAGTCCACATCGGTGAGGGCACCAAGGCACTTCTTCGAGACCCCTCCACCGGCTCCAAGATCGTCCAAGAATACTTTATCGCTAACTTCAGCCAGTTCGTCTCCGAGGGCAAGCAACACGCTGCCAATGTCCAGAAGCAGATTCAAGGCTCACTAGATGTAAGTAGCTCTTAGCTATCGTTAATTGGTTTCAAGAACCAGAAAATCCTAGAGCTTCTGCCATACGCTAATCTAAAATGATATAATAATGATAAATTTTAGTTGCGTTTCGTGACATTATGATGTTTATTTTACACGACTCGAGCTCGTATTTTAAATTAAACTATCATTTTTAACAATAGTAGTGAACGTGGTTTAAGAAAAATATTTATATTAAATGAATCAAATTAGCGTCAGTTAAGTGTGCAATGATCTTTAATAGTCTTTCTGGAATGCTCAGATCCTAGTAATTAATTAAAATATACATTTGATTATATTTATCTTGATTTAAAACTTTTTTGAACTTCGTGTAAGAACAAAATTAATACGAAATTGATAAAATAAGAGATAACAATATAATTCGTAAACAATGTACGAAGATTTTTATGGTCTTTTTTAAAAGATAAGTGACTTTTTAATTTGAAGATAGAATTAGAAAACTTAATATACTTTTGATAGAATTATATGTATGCTGGATCAAAACTTAATTTTTAATAGACTGGTTAATCCTTACTAATTTTTCTTCTTCCTTTATTTTATATCATAATCTTTTATTCGTTTTGGTTAACGATAATCATTTTTTTGTTGCAGCGAATAAAACAAACTTCTTGAACCATGAGTCTTCTCCTAACATCTTCTATCATTTAACAAATTTAGATAATTGCAAATATAATAGATTTATATTCAACAAAATTTTTTTTCGTTTCATTTTACCTTGATTCCTTTTATGCAATATCTTTTCAGTGACGTGAACGTACGGAGAGGAGGAGTTGCGTTATACTTATTATATTTATCTCTTTCAATGAGTCGATAAATTGATATATTGTATGTAGAACTTGTTTTCTATATAAATGACTACATTATCTATTTATTTGTTCGGTGCAACAGTCCCCAAAACAGGACTTGGACTTCCTTCGTAAGTTTTCTCCATCCATCTTGGTCCGCGGCCAATCGGCGCCATCCTTTCATTCCCGCTTAACTGTCCAACTCCGTGTCATCCAGCACTCCCTATTGTCGTCGCCTTCGAAATCTCACTCTTCCTGGTTTTTCCTTCAATCTCCCAGCAGACATCATCTCCATGTATCCCAATAATCTTAACCTTGCCTTCTTTATTTGAACGACTATACAAGTTGAGTATCTCTTGGTGTAAAAAAAAAAAATTGGGTTAAACTAGATCAAAAATGTAGCTAAATGTCGCAAATCTCACCTTTCTATTCCAATCCGTTGCAGATATACGATAAATCAAAGACTTTTTTGAGGAAATCACGTTTTTTACCATAAAAACTGTAATATCTCCATTTTGTCTTATTATTTTTCGAATTTTAACCACATTTTCATATTTAGCATTAAATTTCCTATATGAACAGAGTACCTTGAATTTATCAAACTTGGTATCTAAAGAACAGCTTGATCTTCACCTTATTTGGGGAAGTCACAATGTCTTATTTACTTCAATGCTCGCCGTTTTTTAAAAAACTATCCACAAAACGTCAAATCTCACAAAAACTTGCAAATTTAATGCTGCTTTCGAATTATATGTTAAACGTAATGATTTTGTTTCAATTTCATGGAGATATTTACTTTTGAAACCGAAAAAACATGGTGTTCTCATTTTGTATACAAATCAGTTACTCGGGTAAATAAAACATTATGACAATCCCTTAATGGAAATATGCATTTTAAACATAATAAACTGTTCATTGGAATAAAAAGCAAAGAAAAAAATTATTGTTTAATAGAAAATAAAGGAAAACTGTCAATAAAGCGAGTCATCATTCATTCTTTTTTTTGCCTAACATCTGTCAAATATTTCTCTCTCCCGTACTTGGAGGATTTATAAATGACTATAACCCAGTTAAAACACTCTAAAAATTGAATTCCTGAATGGCTTGACATAATTAGTGGACGACTCTATTTATTCATCATTTATTTTAAAGATATAAACCTAATATCATTGAAAATATAAAATAAAATATATATGTTTAATAATCTAATGTAAAATAAAAAAAAAAATATTGCTAATATCAAAAGAGATACCAAAACCTTTTTTTTTTTTTTTTTTTTAATAGAGTATATCACAAAAATATTCATAACAAAAGCAATACATACAAACATCGCGTTGTGATTAATACTCAATCGGTCTAATCATTCATTCATTTTTTTAAATCTAATAATGCATTTTATTTTTGTAAGTGTTTAAAAGAACGAAACAAATGTAATTTAGGATAGGATAGGATCAGGTTATTGGGCGATCAACAGCAGAGGTTATTACGCCCTTGCTCTTAGGTTGTCCATTATATTATACTTATTTCTTAATTATTTTGCATGTGACTATACATTTTTCCCTTCTATTCCTTTATTTGTATGTATTTTTTTTTTATTTATTTGTTTTTTTTTTAATTTATTTTTTATATAATTTTTTTTATTAAACATACATACATATAATTTTGTTAGTTTTTTTTTTTTTCCTTTCTCATTCTTCTTCATAAGTAATATAATGAACGTTTAAGTTGTATAATATTATTTTGCTATTACAATGTTAAAAACAATATTGTTGTTATAATAATAAAAGTTATGTGCCAATTATAAAGTAAACTAAAAATACAATAACCATAACCTGGTAATTAAATTTTGTTGTACAGGTTCACTTCTTTCATAATGGAAACAATTTTCTCTATGTTACGCGGGTTGTTTTTGAGGGATAGTTTCATATTTCTAGCCAGATCTTTCGAATTAAAATGGGATTGGTAAGCTGGACATTCTTCTACGATATGCAGTTGCACGGTGAGTTGGGTATTGCAGGTTGGGCACACCGGTGGCGGTATCTTATTGATGATATAGGCATGTTTAAGGTTGGTATGTCCAATTCTCATCCTGGTCAGCACCACTTCTTCTCTTCTATTCCCGCGGCTGGAAGTACACCATTTCTTTGTCGTATTCTTAATGGCTCTCAACTTATTATTAGTCGATTCAGATTTCCATATGCTTTCCCAATCTGTGTTAATTTTCTTTTTAGCCATGTTTTTATATCCTGGGGCTCCAATATGTTTTTCGGGGTTTATTACTCAGGGCAGCTTCTTTAGCAGCCTGGTCAGCCTTCTCATTTCCTAAGATTTCCTGTGTGAGCTGGGACCCAGAGAAATGTGATTGTTTTGCCAAACGTTTCGAGAATATCTATATATTAGAAAAATTTTTGTAGCAGCGGTCCCTGTTTGTTTCGTTTCATTATATACTTCAGTGAGGAAAGTGAGTCTGTGCATATCAGAAATTCTTTATGCTGTGAAGAGATTGCTCGGTATAGGGCTACGCGAATTGCCTGCATTTCTGCTGTGAATATAGACGCTATTGGAGTGAGTCTTTGTTGCAAAACTGTATTGTTGAAGACGGCTGATAATCCGACATTGTCTCCTTGCTTGGATCCGTCAGTGTACACTATTTGTTTGTTTGAATAGGACTGGATTATTTCGTTGGCTTTATATCTCTTTGCTTCTTTAGCGTTTCTTTGGCGGATAGCTAGAGGAGCTGGTAGTCGTGGGTTTCGTTGATATAATCACAGATGTTTTGGAGAAAGAAAAATAGTCAAAAGCAGGATTTGAAGCTTGGTAAACTATTTTGGAGAGGTATGAACTGATTATCTGTTGCCTTCTGATGAAAAGAGGAGGGATCTCAGATTCTGCACAAAGACTTGTGATGGGGCTGGTTCTATATGCGCCCGTTGCTAATCGTATTCCTGTATGGTTAATTGAGTCTAGGGATAAAAGATGGTTTGTTTTTGCCGAAGAATATGCTATGGAACCGTAGTCTATTTTAGATAATATGAGGCTTCTGTAAATAGTAAGGAGTGAATGTCTATCTGCACCCCAAGTAGTTTTGGATAGGACTTTCATGAGGTTTAGTCTCTTTGTACATTCTGCTTTACTGGTTTTGATGTGGCGAAGCCAGTTGAGTTTGCTATGAACTATCAGTCCTAGGAATCTGGTTTCCATTACGAGATTTATGGCAGTTCCTCCTAGATTAAGGTTTGGGGGTGTACTTGGGTATCTCTTCCTGGAGAACAAGATGAAATTAGTTTTGTTAGTTGAAAACTTCAAGTTATTTGTATTGGTCCATATATTTAACTTGTTAATAATATTTTGTAGAACCACGGTGGCCCATTGTATATCCCTGAACCTTAAAAAAATATGAAGGTCGTCAACAAATAACGATCGCTTAACTATTGGAGGGATCTGGGTATTCACTGAATTAATTACTATGGCAAGAGTACACAACTTAATACACTGCATTGAGGAATACCATTGACTATAAATTTTCTACTCGACAGTGTTGTGCCAATTCGAACGCGTATGGATCTATTGCTGAGGAAAGACTTAATGAAGTTCGGCAGTTTTCCCCCCGTAGGCCCCATTCAAACAGTTGTTTGAAGTATCTGGCTTCTTTTGATAGTATCATACGCCTTTTCAATATATTCGAAGAATATTCCAATGGCTTCCTTTTTTTCAATAAATGTATTTAGAACTTCAGCTTCCAATGAAATGAGGTGGTCAATGGTGGATCTACCTTTTCTGAAACCATATTGGGCTGGCGTCGGGAGATTTTGTTTTTCTAGGACCCACAGAAAGCGTTTGTTAATTATTTTTTCTAGTAGTTTACAAAGGCAATTTGAAAGAGCTATTGGCCTGTAATTATTGATTTGGAATTTGTCTTTTCCTGGTTTAGGTATAGGGATCACGACCGCTTCAAGCCATTCATTAAGAATTCCACTTGTGTCCCAAATATTGTTGAAAATCTGCAGAAGAAGAATTTTTGTTTGGCGTGGAAATTTTTTTATCATAATGTTGTGGATCTCGTCATGTCCAGGTGATGAATTTTTCAAGTCTTCTATTGCAGAGTTTATTTCAAAGAAGGTTATTGGGCTATTGTAATTCATTAGAAGGTGGTTTTCATTCCGCAGGTTTAAAGGAAAGTTTATTGAATTAAATTTTGTTTCTTCACAGGGGTCAGGAAAAGAGCCAGAGATTTCAGAAAAGTGATCTACAAATATTTCGGAAAGTTTTTGCGGGTCGGTTATTATATGGTTTAGATGTTTTAGTATCGGGACTTCCATGAATTTGAACCCGATATACTGCGTATTATTTGCCAAACATCTCTAAGAGGAGTATTTATATTGATGGGCTCCACATAGGTTATCCATGATTGCTTTTCTTTTAGTTTGACAAGTCGTCTAATCCTGGCTTTTTGCTTTTTGTATGTTATTAGATTTTCAGAGGTCGGTTTGAAAACCTCTAAGTGCAGAGTTCTTTTCTTTTACGGCTTGGCGGCATTCAGCGTCGAACCATGGGGTGATTTTTTCCTAGGCAGCCCGCTTGTTTTTGGAATAGTTTGTTCAGCCGCTGCTATTATATGAGAAGTGAATGCATGTACCATACCTGTATCATTTTGAAAATTATTAATCAGAAGCAGCAGTTTACTCGAAAAAGATTTCCAATCAGTTTTTCAATGATCCACTTAGGGTTTTTTTCTGATCGGCGGGGGAGTGTTCGAGTGGGCTGTAAAATGGTTGGAAAATGGTCACTGTCGTATTGGTTGTTGATTATGTCCCATGAATACAGCGTCGCTAGGTTGGGTGAGCTTATCGCGAGATCTATTGCAGTAAGGCAGCCGTAAGCTGGGCTGATATATGTGGTTTTTCCTGTATTTAGGAGAATTGAGTCACATGTATCAATAATTCTTCTTATGATGTTGCCTCTGGTATTGGTCGGTGAAGGAGACCAGGTTTGGTGGGAGCCGTTGAAATCGCCAATAACGATATAGGGCGATTCTAAGGAATTAATGAGTTGGATGATAGCCGGTTCGTTTATAGGTTCAGTTGGAGGTAGATATATATATTACATATTGTAATGGGAAATGTAAGGTTAACTTTGGTGATGACTGCCTGAAGTTCAGAGTGAGTACCGAGAAGTTCCGAATGGTAGTCTTTGTGATCAGCGGTGAGGACGCCTCCACAGCATCGATTTTCTGAAATTTTGTCATTTCTGTATGTTTTGAAATGCTTCAGGGAGAAGCTTCTGCAGGGTATTAAGTGAGTCTCCTGAAGACGGAGCACAGCTGGGTTTTGATCATTAATTAATAACTTTAATTCTTCAAATTGAATTTAACCATCCACTGTTACACACAACACTGTTACAGTTCCATGAAATAACTGACATAATAATGTGATATATACATACACCAGCTGAATCGTAAAGGGTATAAAAGTGAAATGTTGGGTATTTGTAACAAGTGATAAGAGTTTAGAAATGAATAATAGATATTTACAAAATAAGAATGTGTATAGATTAACAACTAAGTGTAAATTATAATGTAATATGTGAAGATATAGTAGACAGGAATAATCACATAAAGTAATAAAAATGAATACATAAACAAATAAAGATAAATAAAGAAGTGAATGAGTGTAAATAAAAAAATATGAATATATGATACAAATTAGAGGAATAGAAAAGCATAAAGTATAAATTATTAGATAAGGGGAAAAGTATTTAAGAGCTTGTTGATCATAAGGTAATGGCGATGATAAATATACGTAAAACGAGTTAATATAAATAAGTAAGTACAATATTATAAATATTGTAAAATTTAGAGGAATATAAGTACATAAAATATGTATTAAAATATAAAGAGAAAAGTAATACAGAGCTTGTTCTTGATTCGGGGCCAATGGTAAGTATATATAAACAATTGAGAAAATATAAATAAATGAGTATGAATATACGATGCAATTTAGATGAGTATAAATAGATAAAATATATATAGCGAGAAGAAGGGAAAGGCAATAAGGGGTAAATATATAGGGCAACGATGGTATTTCATAAGTGAATACAGTACAAGTAAAGAGAATTTGTTTGTAATACAGGGGCATCAATTAACTGAGGTTAAAGTGTTATGCAACTGTCGTCCACTGTTAAAATTAAGATTTGAGCAGTTAGTTGAATTTTATGAATGCAAGAACTATGCTTGTTTTTTTTCATTAATTGCTTTAAGATACAAACTTAATTGTAATTGAGTTAGCAAGTATGGGGGACTTGAGTGGGGACTTGAATGGGGACATTTAAGGATTTCTAGGTGGTGGGATTACAGAATGTGATAAAGCAGTTGAAAGTAGGGTTATGAGAGGGGTAACTATTGATTTAAACTCTGAGAGGAATGATATGTTGGTGAGGTCAGAGGAATTCGGAGGAGGAGGGATGTAAGGAATCTGATGAGGATTAGGGTTATAAGGATTAAGCTTTGGATGAATGGAGGAAGGATGAGGAATTTGGGGTTCTTGTGATGCAGGGTCAGGCTGCTGCTGGGCCTTGAGATGTGAGGCTGGTTCTGAGCCTCTTAACATTTCAGAGAAGGTTACTGCTCCATTGACTGTTTTGGATGGTTGTCTTGTTGTTCTGGATGGCTCTTCTCTCCTAGAGGTTGTTTGCATTCTTGATTTCAAGGTTTTATAGGTTTGACATCCCTTGTAATTTGCGGGGTGCCCTTGGTGGCAAAGTGCACAAACTGCAGGAGTTTGTCGGGATTTGCTGCATTCTTCTGATTTATGTTGCTCACCACACTTAACACAACGTGGTAAATGATGGCAATAGCGTCTTGTGTGGCCATATGCCTGGCAGTTATGGCATTGAACTATTTCCCGCTTCGGGTATGGTTTTTTGACTGATTTACTGGTGTAGTACAGTCTGTTTACGTTGTAGATTTCTTCTACCCCCATTGTTCGCTCGAGGTTGACAAAAAATAGGCTATTTTGTTGATTGTACCTGATTGATCTTTATTGTCTCTTTGGACATTTATAACCTGCTTGACCTTAAATCCCATAGCAGTCAGTTCTTCTTCGATGACATTGCCTGGTGTTGATGCATGTAAATGGCGAATTACTACTCTAAGTGATCTCTCCTGTTGTAACTGGTATGTGTGAAAATCTGCCTTGGTATCAGACAGATACTTCACCATTTTCCTGTAAATTTCTGGCGTGTCTGGGATAATCTTAGTATCATTTGTCCTACTATGGAGTGTAAATTTACCGGAGCCTACTATTTGATTTAATTGTTCACATAGGAGCTGAATGTTTTTTATATTTCTCACAAAGATGGGCGGGGGTTTAATTACTTTTGGGGTGCTATTAGTTTCTATTGTTTCTGTCCTGTTAGATAAAACTTGATATGGGTTTGGTGTGAAGAATGGTGAATCGTCGGTAAATACTTGGGTTGAAGGACCTGGAAGAGATTCCATATCTATTGAGTTCTCTGGAGTGACGGGAGGAGTGATTCTATTGGAGCGTTTTGGCTTTTGTTTCGCAGGGAAGTTCCTTGGTGTATTTCCTAAGCTTCTTGATTTCTTAGTATTAGTCTTTTTGCTGGACATTACCATGTGGAAATATCGCATGCTAATGTAACGATCATATAAATATTGTGAAGAGAAAAAGTAAAAAAAAAAAAAAATAGAAAAAAATATATATATAAATATATAAGGTTTACGTAGCCCATATATAAGTTATGATTAGACTGACTGAACACACTAAAAAAAGGTGGGGGTTTAGGGTGACAAAGTGAACGGCACATGTATAGAACGATAACTGACTTTATTGTGGCTTCTGAACAGATATATATACATTTGGTTTGTTTATAGAGATGGAATTACTAATCCTACTACGACTCTTATCTTATAAGTTATTATTTACATCTTACATACAGCTAACTCCCTCCCTCCAGTTCCTTTATAAAGAGGAACTAAAATAAAAAAAAAAAAACCAAAAAATAACATATAACTTAAATGATCACTTCGCATATTCTATAACTAAAACACCTTACACTTCTTATCCCAATGCTAACAACAAAGAAAAGAATTACATATAGTTATTTATCTAATGCTAATGTTATGTATAAAATGAAAAGAGATTTACATATACATGTGATATCAATAACATACTTAATATTTACACCTGTAAGTAAAACAAAAAGAAAACACAAACCAAAATAATTCCTTGATTGGTACTACGTATCAGTCTGAGCGCTGCCACCCGGCTCGAGTTCTGGCACTCTGTGAGGTACCCGGAGTTCTTCTAGATGAACCGTGCGTGAACGGAATGGATAATAGTAAACAGGTTATGTTCCCGAATTGTGGTGACTTTATAAGGGCCCTCATACCGCGCGGCCGATATATCTCTTGCTGTTCTTAATCGCCTATAGACGATGGTTCCTAGCGATAGTGGTTCTTTCTTATAAACTCGAGACCGGAGGTTTCCCTTGTTTACCCGAGTTTGTTTTTCCCGAATTTGTTTCTCCCTAATCTTTGACCACGTCTGTTGCCGTCGCGATCTCTCGTGGAATAAATCCTCCCTTAATCTATTATTGTTGGCCGTGATGAGGTCCCCTCTGTCCCTTCGTCTCTGACCAAAAACTATTTCTACGGGAGATAGCCCAGTTGCAGCGTGAATCGTATTGTTATATGCGATTATCGCTCGCGGCATAGCGTCGTATGTGGTAAGGTTCCGTCCTATCTTGAGTAACCGAAAATGTTCCCTTAACCTGTTGTGCAGGCGTTCCACGGCACCCTTGATGTGATGAGGAGTGTTTAAGCGCCAAGTAAAGCCCAGAATTTTACTCTCGTCACGGAGATCAAGGTGTTGTCGAATTCTCGTCCGCAATCGGAAATGACTTCGTCGGGTATTCCGTACGTTGCGCACCACTGCTAAACGCCTTCCCATACTGCTTCGGGCGTCTTTGCTTCGATAGGATGGGCCATCGCGAGTTTATTAAAAGCATCTATCGCCGTCAGCCATGATTGCCCTTCGTTGGAATAGATGTCGATTTGTATGGTCCTCAAGGGTTACGTCGCGGTTGGTGTGGCAATTTGTGTTGCTACCAAGGGTTGGCGGTGGTACTTCGCTTGTTGACAGACTTCGCAGTTAGCGATACAATCGCGCACCGTACGGCCTACAGCTTTCCAATAATAAAGAGATTTTATCGCGCACAAGGTCTCCTCAATTCCTCTGTGGTTTGTCTTGCCTGTATGGTGTTCGGATACGATTGTTTCTTGTGTGATAGTCTCTACCTGACGCAAACACCGAATCAGGGGATAGCCCACTCCGATTTTTTCTTGCCTATAAAGTCTCATTATTTTGTCCGCTAGTACCGTATTCCCGACATACACGTGGCAGTGGGGTGACTAAATTCCGCGAAAATCCTCACCAGTTCCTCTTCGTTTATTGCTGCAGGTGTTCGGACCAGAATCGTCAATAGCCCCTCGAAGATGCTTGACGACGTTTGTATCCCCGAGTCTTGTTTTGATCGAAAAATGATTTGTAGTTTCTTATCATTAATAATCTCTTCAGTATCGGGCAGTTCCGAGGATCGTTCGGACGGAGTCATGTTGCCCTCCGATTCACTATTAACTAGGGGGATGTCGGGTCCGCTCTCTGCCCATTCTCTTAAATACCCCAAAGCGAAAGGTTCCGTGGGGACGTCTCTTCCTCGGTTGCGTTCACGACTAGATCCCTGGATAGCCAATCGGCGACTGCGTTTTCGATTTTCTCTTTTTGTGCACTGTATGGAAATTATATGCCGCAAGCCGCTTCTTCCATCGCGACACCCACGCGGATGATTCTTTAAGTGTTCCTAGATAGGTCAACGGTTTATGGTCCGTAAACAACTCTGTCATAGCCGTAGGGGCGAAAATATTCTACGGCCCAGACTACTGCTAAAAGCTCTCGTTCAATCGCGCTATATCTTTGCTCAGCGTCATTTAGCTTCCATCCCGCGCATGCTATTGGTTTTTCGACTTCCTCGAAGTTTTGAGACTGGACAGCCCCAATAGCGACTTCGCTTGCGTCCGTTGTGACTCGGAATGTTTTCCGGAAATCGGGGAATGCTAAGAGTGGCTGGGTTGTCAAAATTTCGTGGCATTGTTTTATACTCGAGAGATGTTCGGGTTCTAGTTGAAATCGCTTTCCTTTTTTCCATATTTCGGTCTAGGGGTGAGTCAACTCCGCTATACGGGCGATGAATTTTCGGTAATAATTTACCACCCCTAGGAATCTCCTAATTCCGCGCGCGTTTTTAGGTAACGGAGCGTCATGTATGGCTTTTATACGACCCATGTCTGGTCGCACCCCGTTCCGCGATGCTATGTGACCCAAAAACCTAATTTCGCGTAACCCGAATTTTGATTTCTCGCGAGACAATTTAAGTCCGAACTCGCGTATCCTCTCAAAGACCTGTCTCAAATGTTGTCTGTGGTCGTCCTCGTTCTTGCTAAGAACGATTAAATCGTCCATATACGTACACTTGCGAAAAATCCTAGACGAGTCCACGTTTGAGTACGTCCATAAGACGTTAGAAGGTTAACGGGGCCTCTTTTAGTCCGAAGGGCATCCGAACAAATTCAAAGTGCCCTCTTTTCCATGAAAACGCTGTTTTCCCTATATCCTCTTCGGCCATTCGTGCCTGGTGGTAACCGCTCTTTAAGCTTGAAGTGCTAAAGATAGTTGCACCCGCGAGGCGATCTAATGTATCTTCTACCCGGGATAGTGGATAACGTTAGTCCTTTGTTGCTTCGTTTAGCTTACGATAGTCAACCACTACCCGATATTGTTTTGCGAATTGTCCCTGTTTCTTCTCGACCACCCATAAAGGGCTATTGAAGGGGGAATTACTGGGTCTGATGATGCCTTGTTTGAGAAGGTCCCCTAATTGCACCCTGATGATATCCCTCATTGCTTGTGGATACCTCTTATCCTTAACGTAAATGGGGGTTTCGCACATAAATTTATCCGGTGTACTATTCTTCCAGTCGTCGGCAGAAATTCGTTCTCCTTATAGAACAATTCCTCATAGTGTTCCACTAACTTTAGCACGGTTTCCTTCCTACATTCAACCGCCCCAATATTGATGCCCGTTCTGTTTTGCTCCCTGCTACGACCTGATATTTCCGGTTCCTTAATCCACAACGCCAATTTTCTCGGTTGACTCTCATCCTCATTCCGACCTGCTGTAATACGTCGCAGCCTACGATTAACTCATACCCGGCCCTTAACTTCTCTATGACATGGAGTTTTACACGCAAGTCCCGCCCTGTTAATTCGCGGAGGTCCAGAAATGTTTCGCCTGGGGTCCGGCACCTACCACTAACCGTTGATACCGCGCATTCGCATGACTTACACCCGCTCCAGATACCTAGTTTTTCCGCCCCTCCCCTACTTATTAACGAGTTCGTACTCCCTGTACCTCGCCACGGGCAACCGCCTTTGTCGTCCTTTCCTCACGCTGTTATTAATTATCAAATCTCCCGCTCGGTTGCCCCGCCCCTTACCGTACCCTCAATCCGTACGCAAACGCCCCGACGCCACTTCGGCCCCGGCAGGACCACCCCTCCAGGGATTCCCCCTACTCACCTCGTGTCTCCTCGTAGACGGGCCGCTGCGCTCAGAGCGGACGCTCTCCTCTTCTGATGATTCCCCGCTGGTAAAGTGCCTACTGCTCCTCCTCCTGCCAGGTTGCCTGCTGCTCCAGTCCTGGTTATTAACCTCCATCGGTTCGTCTCTCTGCTCCCTCCTATTAGGTCGCCTGCCTTGAGCATTCTCATGCTAGATGTCCTCGCTTGCCACATTCGAAGCATCGAGTTTGGTTGCACTGGGCCGCAATGTGGCCCGTTCGATTTCATTCGTAACAGCGCAGCTCCGGTTTCCGCCTTCTTTCGTCGAAGGTCCTACTTGGCCGTTTCTCAAAGT
The DNA here is from genome assembly GCA_003667255.2 of Euschistus heros. Taxonomy (NCBI): domain Eukaryota; kingdom Metazoa; phylum Arthropoda; class Insecta; order Hemiptera; family Pentatomidae; genus Euschistus; species Euschistus heros. Next base: position 3,466,948 of record RCWM02000065.1, on the reverse strand, counting down.
TCCGGTTATTAGAGGCTCGTCCCTGGGGGCTTGTGTGCCTCCTCCTCGACGACTTGATTTCCGTCCATTCTGCATCTGATCTATCGAGGCGGTTCACATTCCGTTCCCTAGCGTCGATGAGGTCGTGGGCGCACTCGACGGAGCCACGGTCCCTCGGGAGCGATCCTTGACGGTCCACGTAATGATCTAATTGCACCTTTAAGACTCCGCGCAGAAATTCCAGTTTGTAAAAACTCCTTCCGCCTGGCCAAATGACTCAATCATTTTTTCCGTAAGCCTATTATATAGGACCATTAATTTTTCCGCAAATCCTCCTTCTGACTGGCCTTGAGTTCGTCGTTCTTTAAATAAATAAAAGACGTCCTCTTCTGGAGTCCATCTTCCCCCGCCATATAATTTCTTCAATCGAACCTTCAGGGTATCCCAGGGGTGCGTTAAGTCTCCTTGAATGGTATTTAAGGCACGCCGTGAAATAAGGCCAACTAGAGAAGCTTCCAGGAGTTTTATGTCTGAGTCTACTAAGGTTCCATTATCCTTGCGGGACATTATCAAGCTCTGGATCTGGTCGCCTACTTTGATGAAGTGCTCGAGGTATCCTACTACTTCTGTAAAGGGTTCTAGTTGACTAATAACCTCATGGATAAATGCTGAGTTCTGCGTCCTTATTTTAACGAGTTCCAACTGCGGTGTTTCGGTTGCCTTCGTCAGTTGCGTCTCTAGTTTAGCCCTTTCTACTGCCGCATGGGCCAGCTGGTATTCGAACCTAGCTCGCTCGTCTGTGTCTACCATTTTGTTTGAGTTACCCGTAAATCAGTTACTTGAAGAACCGAGTCTCAGTAGTTATCCCGGGTTTCGGCACCATTTATGATTAGACTGACTGAACACACTAAAAAAAAGGTGGGGGTTTAGGGTGACAGAGTGATCGGCACAAGCATAGAACGATAACTGACTTTATTGTGGCTTCTGAACAGATATATATACATTTGGTTTGTTTATAGAGATGGTATTACTAATCCTACTGCGACTCTTATCTTATAAGTTATTATTTACATCTTACATACAGCTAAGTTATGTATGTATATATATATATATATATATATATAAAAAACTGCGCAAAAATGAATACGGATATGCCTTATTTATCCCTTATCCGGTCAATTTAATTAAATTAGCCAATATATTCAATATTAGTAGGATACAACAAAATAGAAAATACAAACCAAAGTCAAAACAATTGTTAATCCTTTTATTATAACAAGTTTTCTTAAGAATAGTAAACATAAAGATTTATCATTTTGAAAATAAACTGCTTTTCTCGTATTTTTAATCCAGCTGTACTCTCAATAAACATGGAGAGACATCATCTTGAACCCGAAGTTCGCGAAATTATAGTGGGAATGCATAATCAAGGTTACCGATAAGTTGATATTGCAGGGGCGGTTAGCGTTATGAGTGACGTCTCCCGGATTTTAGCTCGATTCCGCAACTTATTACAACTGAAAGAGAGGATAGGAATATTGTTATCACTGCCAGGAGAAACCCTTTTCATAGTGCACTGGGAGAGATTTTCGAATTCTGGAAGACAACGCTCGACCTCATAGAGGAATAGTTGTTCATCAAGTTTTAGAAAACCTGGGGATTTCCCACCTGCCCCCTCCTCCATAGTGTCCATACCTGAACCCTATTGAGCACATGTGGGGCGCGTTACAGTGAAGGCTTTACACGTCATCATCCGCCGCTAATTGACCTTCAACAACCGAGTACAGCATTGCAACATCTCTGGGGTGAAATTCCTCAAGAAACCTGTGACAACATTATTAATAGTGTGCCCGAATAGGTGCACACAGGTTTTGGCTAACAGAGGACATTATACACGATATTAATTTTTTCCAAAAACTAATCTGTTCATTAAAAAAATTATGCAACTAAAACGTTTTATTTTTGTTATTTTTTAAAACCCCATTAAATGTATTTTATTTCAGCAAAAAACATAATAATGTCTAATGAATATTAATGCAGTTTATAATAAAAATAATACAAAATGGTAGGCAAAGCAAATGACCCAAAATTAGCAATATCCCTATTCATTTTTGCGCAGTTTATTTAACAATATTTTGGTTCAATTGAAATACAAATTAGTCACTGTAGAATTTTCTTTTTCTTGACCTTCTGGATGTTCTTTCACCTTCAGAGTCCCTTTGTAGGTTCCAACAGTAATCAGCTATCATGGTGGTATTCCACATCCTTGGTATCGTTGCTCCATCACTTTTATATCCTGGTGGAACCTCTCACTTTGTTCTTCACTTTAATCCCCTAAATATTGGGAAATCAGTCAATGTGAGGATGAAGAAAATGAACCTAAATGGTCATGAGGCAGCCGAGGTATAAGGTATAACTCAACTAGCTATTTGTATAAATTCATACGACTAAAAAATTTTGTTTTCATAAATGGAATCTGTGTAAAAGAAAAAAAAAAAAAAAGCTGTTGAAATTTGAGTCATTTTTATTTATAATCATTATATTTTAATCAACAACGAATAGAGATGATACGAAACGCCTCCCTCCTCTACACCAGTGCGTTTATTTTCTGTAACAAGAAATTATCCATTACTGATTAATATTCATTAAGAATACACAAATAAAAATATCATGATATAAACTTAATAAAAAAAGAAGCTTTTTAAGAACCAAAGAACTTAACTTAGAAAGTTAGCAGAGCATTAAAAATCAAGTTTTTTAATTACATTATGGAAATAATACAAAATAGAATATCCGATTTTTAAGGACCTAATTTTTAAAAGACAATGTTTTCGGAAAGACGAAATAAAATTTCCTTCAGTTTGAATTTTTATTATTTTATTCTAACGATTAAGAAAGTATAGATAGCTTCTGAGTTTATAATAGCGTCTGGGAAAAGAAAATTTAGGAAGTGATTTGGATTACATAAGATTTTAATGTTGTAGGAAAGTGTATATTTTTCAATAATAATGTAATTTCGGAAGCTTCCACTAGTAGACTACTTGTTGGGCTAGAGCGGAACACTTATGCTCCTCCTGTCGACAATAGGCTATTTCCCGTAGTGAAACTACTCTTATTTTACACAATAAACATTAATCTTTAATTTCAACATAATATACTATTGAATACATATCAACAACAGTCAACAGAAAAAGTTGAAATAAAAAAAATATACTAATATAGCAGAACAAGTCTGGAAACACTTGTATTATTAAAGAAAACAAAACATTTCAACAGTAACAACTGATTATACTCGCTATGGGCTTTGAAGAAAAAGTTCTTAAACATAGTCTTATGATTAGAAATCTTGTGATACCGTCTGTGATTAGCATTCATAATGTAAGTGCCAGAAGCCATTCGCGAGTTAATTGTATCATTACGGAATCAGAGCTGTGAGAGAAATTGGGAAACTCTAAGGGAAATTGGGAGGACTGTTAATAAAAATGCAGGTACAATATCTAAAATGGTCAAGATGGTTTACAAACAAAGAAGGACTGAAAACAGCTTTAATCGAAGAATGGGAAAAGAGTACAGAAGAAAACAGAAGTAACGCAGAACCTGGTAGGATGAATGAGAAAGCGTTTATTAGAAGTAATTAGAAAAGAGGTTCCACTAGTTTGTAATAGCTACAAACTATATTCCTATATTAGGTACTTAATGATTATGTTTGTTTGGTTAGCACTGTTTCCAGACTTTTTCTGTACATGTTTTTGTTTCTTACTTTTACTATTGTTGCCATGTATCTTTTTTATATTTAGTTAATATAAATGTTTAATGTTAGTTGTGTAAAATAAGAGTAGTTTCACTGCGGTAAATAGTTTATTTTTTAGACAGGAGGGAGCATAAGTGTAAAAATTGGCAGGTGTTTCCAGACTTTTTTTTGCCCAGTGTATTTGATAGTTTGAGATGTCATTATGGACAGTCCCTTTATTTTAATATTCCTAGTATTTAAATTTTAGTGTTTAGGATAAAAGGAAGTCATCTGACAGTGACAGTTTGACTGGTGCTAGAATGACGCTGACTACTCCACTGATAGCTATGATAAACCTGAGAGGTACGCTTCCCTGTGGAACCCCGTTTTCCTGATGATTTTGGGAAAAAGAGTTTCCAATTCGAACGTTGAAAGTTCGATTGTTTTTAGAAATGTTTTATGAAGTTCCATAAGGGATCTTTTAATCTTATTTCTCGAAGCTTGTCCAAAATTATGTTTGATTTAATGCAACAGACACCGATCTAATCAATAGAAAACATCGAAGCACTGATATGGTGAACAATGAATACATGATTAGTGTGTAATGTACATTAATGTTATTAATCATGTATATTTTATACTATATCCCTGGTTATCTTTATTGCCATAAAGCGCTTATATTAAAAACAATTAAAAAATAATCATTTCTCTTATATTTTCCAGCTATTCAGATATTTATAAATACATTGGGGTTTGACTGCGCTGTAGTAACTTGTATAGACAAAATGTACTATACTCCATAAATTCTATAAGTACATAAGTAAAGTATCCTTGACCCACATAATTAGGATATAAGTGAAATAACTAGGATAAGAACAACTATACATTCTTCTATATTTCTGTATTTCTTTGAATTCATGTCACTGAAAATATATCGTTGCATATAGATCAGGGGGGAAAGAAATCTGATTATTAATCTGTTTTATTTGCAATCGTCCAGTTATATTCAGCAATGAATGGAGATGTTAAAAAAACGCTTTACTCAAGTTTGCTTATTTGCTGCAACAAGAAATTATCCATTACTAATTTTCATTAACAAAAGATATACAATAATAAATAATGATAGTATATACATGTCTTAAATAAGATTAAATAAAAACAGCAAAGTGAATAATATATAAACGTGTTGAATTAGAATGACAATGTTAAACAACAACACACACTATATTAGTTAATTAATGATAATAAACATGTGGCAATAATATTACAAAGAGGTAGTAACAAGAAAACCAAAGGAAAAGATATCACCACAATATAAACTAAGTAAAAACAATCATTATTGAGAAGTTAACAGAGTATTACAAAATAGAATATCCGATTTTCAAAGTCTTATTTCTATAACGACATTGTTTTCGGAAAGACCATATCAATTCCATAATACTTTGAATATTTTATCTTTTGTGAGCAAATTACTTTTCGTTTTTAAACCACTTTTATAAAATTTTCTAATGATTTAGAATGGAACCTAATGAATTCTGAGAAATTTATTTCTTACACCGATTTATGCTCGATTATCGTGTAGGATAAAATTTACAATCCCAGGAATGTTACAGAGCTCTATGAAAATATGATATTATTTTCATCTAAATTGAACCTCTGCCTACTTGTGAACCCATTAGGTATTTATCTAGATCCCAAAAAGCAATTAACATCATCTAAGAGCTACTTACATCCATAGAGTCTTGAATCTGCTTCTGGACGGTGGCAGCATATTTCCTGCCCTCGGAGACGAACTGGCTGAAGTCAGCGATAAATTTTTCTTGGACGATCTTGGAGCCGGTGGAGGGGTCTCGAAGAAGGGCCTTGGTGCCCTCACCGATGTGGACTAGGACCTGCTTGAGGAGGTTCTGGGCGGTAGAGCTCACCTCCTTGATATTTCCTTTCAGTTCACTCCTCAGGTTGTTGAGGATTGTCACTATTTGGCGAGGTATGGCAGCGTCCACTTTTGACAATTCCTTTTGAATTGAATAATCCATAAGTAAATAACCAAAAGAATAATACTTTCATCAGATTATCATTTATTTGCACGTTTGTTCTTGAAATAGCATTTGGTTGGCTTGTTTTTTTTATAAGTAGATCCAATGTAAATTGAAAATTAAAAAAAAAAAAATGTAATTTAAAAAATAAAAAAAAAAAATTTAAAAAAATGAATAAATTATGAAAAAAAAAAAAAATCAATTACATTGAATAATATTGATTGTTATATTATTATTTTGAAAATGTTTTTATACCTAATTATTTTTTATTTATTTTTCTTAAAATTTTGTCGCCCCCTAAAATCTGCAGCCCGGGGTACATGCCCTACTATTGTCACTATTTTGAAAGGTATGTAAATTACATAAACAAAAATGGATGGGTGATTTTAAAATATTTATCCAATTATTATTTACTGATACATTTGTACACTTAAAATAGCATTTTGTATGTGTGTTTTGTTATTTAGAAAAATTTAGGTTTACTGAAACTTCGGATGATTCGATGCCAAATAAAACCCTATATAGCTTCTTTTTCTTATGAAAGTTTTGCAAAATGAACACTCTTCTTACTACTCTATACTTTTCAATGTCTTCAAAAAGAGTAAAAAATTAAGTTTTTTAAAACATAAGTAAACAATGCTGCTTGTAATTTATGAACAATTGTGGAAACATTATAAATAACAAATTCAGTTAATTTTAATCGTGTTACGTAGACGAGAATTGCTCGTACATTTTAAAATATTGAAGGTATTACACCAAAAACTACGCCGAACTAATAGCTAATTTGTACAGATAATTTATTAAATGATTCTCAACATTAAGAATGTAATGCTACTATTTAAGTGCTAAATAATAAAAAAGACATATAGTTTAAGAGTCCAACTTACATTGATAGCTGCCTGAATGTGCTCACAAACTTTTTGGGTATCGGAGACAGTTCTGCTGACCACGTTCTTGAAATTGTTGGACACATTATTGACAAGAGGTCCAAGCCCTGTGATGGGGTTTTTGATTAAAGCTTCTGTATTTTCCTTTGCACCCTTAGCCATCTCTTCCACTGTCTGCTGGATGCTTGTTTGAATACATTTCACGTCCTGTTGAAGCTGGTCTTTGAGGGATTTTACGATGGGGCAAGGGATTGCAGCGGCAAAGCCGACGATGGTGAGGATGGCGACGAATACCTTCATGATTGATATCGCTTTGATAACTGATGAGTTGAGCTACTACCCTACTTTATATATACATCCCATTTCGTTTTGTTTTTTTCCAATGCCATGGTAATAATAACATAATAATTAGCCGTGTTTGATCAACAAATAATATTTAAACATAATAAATCTGTTTGTTTAGTTTTTATTGCACCATTTTCTGTAACTATGAACACATTGAACTAAAATAAACTTATTTAGTAGTTATATTTCATCTTATAACTCAATGAATTGAAATGATGAGCTACTTTTCGGGTAGTGTCGATTGGGGATCAACTATTTCAGAAATAAAAAAGTATAATCAGAATAAATAAAAAATGTGATTATTTTTTAAAAAGGGGGATTTTTTTTTAAAATCATACAATGTCGCTAAACTTTTTCATCAGGCTTTGGTTTGGAATCTTATTCTGTTAAATGAAAATAAACAGTATATTGCAGAAATAATCGCAATAAGTTATTATATATCGAAATGGAATCATCAAAGTGAACTGGGGAGCTTCTTATGAACCACACTTCAAGAAAAAACAAACAGGATATTCTTTGTAATTTTCAATCAAATTTACAAATTTACAGAGGTTGTCAAAACCTTCAGTCCCAATATAAGCAATAAAAATTTCACTGCCAGTGAGAACTTGCAATGTCTTTTTCTTGGAATTTTACTTTTTATATTTTAGTCTTTAATCTCGGAATGACCCTTAACCTATAAATACAAAAAAATAAAAGTCTTTTTAAAATATAGCATAACAAAATAAAACAAACCAAACTATTTACAATCGAATGGTATTAAAAATTATTATTATTATTAGTTAAGCTTTTAACCTTCCAGCCTTTTGCTTTTTTCAACACATTTACATCCACTGTTGCGTATATGCAACATTAATTTAACTTTTTTCTTTTTAATTATAAGTTTAAATATCTTTCTTATTTATAACACCAATATACGATTTAAGGTTTGTGATTATTAAAAACAATTCTTTAATAAATTTATGTTCTTTTAATCTATAAAAAATAATTTTACAAATGATTATTTTCATTATATATATATATATATATATATATATATAATATATTTTTTTTTTTTTTTTTTTTTTTTTTTTTTTTTTTTTTTTTTTTTTTTTTTTTTTTTTTTTTTTTTTTTTTTTTTTTTTTTACGCGAAACAGCCCTGAAGGACTACGCGACTACAATGTAGTTCTTTATTTATTTTTTTAGTTCTTTTCTTTTTGCCCACTTTTGCTTGAGGATTTCACTAAACTTTTTTCTCCTTTCTGCTGTCCATCTCTTAGACGGAAATTTCTTCTTATCTACCACAAGCACCGCGTTTTTCAGGAACTTTTTTAATTTGGCTCTATTCTCGCACATCTCTCGTGTAATCCCGAGTCTTTGTGCTTCAGATTTAATTTGGAATGTATAGCCCTGGTTAAATTTGTATCCCATAATTTTGCTAAAAATTTGTTTATTCAATCTTTGTTCGTCCATCCTGTGCATATGTCCATAAAACCTGAGTCTTCTAACTCTCAACTCTGTCTTCAGATCAGGGATTTCACAGTAAATTTCTCTGTTGGATTTTAGCCTGTATCCTTCCGGTGTTACTTTAGGCCCGTGGATTCTCCTAAGAACCCTTCTTTTTATTTTTAGCAGTTTCTCCAGACTGGGGAAGCACATGGTTTCTGTTCCGTACAATATCACTGGTTTTACCACTGTATTGTAGTGTCTGATTTTGGCATTTTTGGAGAGGTATTCTTTATTATACATGTTACTCGTTAGGTAGTATAAATTCTCCAATCTTTTAATCCTATTCTCCATGCTTTTTTTTCTCTGATAATTTCTGCTGATTATTTAGCACCAAATATTTAAAACTCTTAACCACCTGGATTTTACCAAATTCCGTTTTCACTTCCTTCTTACAAAAGTGAGTGTCTGTGGTCATAAATTTGGTTTTCTGGATGGAGATTATAAGCACGGTTTTTTCAGCAACTTTCTTAAGGGAATTTAGCTGCCTAACCACATCTTCTTCTGACTCAGCAAGTATAGTCAAGTCATCTGCGAAGGCTAGACATTTCACTAGGATATTACTCCTTTGATTTCCTACTTTAGCTCCTGATGTTTCCTTTTCCTATAAAGTCCTCATAATTTTGTCGAGAACAACATTGAAAAGTCCATCCTCTTGTCTTACACCGGTTTTTATCGGAAATGGTTTGCTGACATTTCCTCTTAGTTTTATTTTAGAATTGGTTTCTGTTAAAGTTTCCCTTTCTAGGTTTATGGTCTTTTGATTGACTCCGTATTCCCTCAGCGCCCTCTGTATAGTATAGTATCTCTGTCTAAGGAGTCATATGCTTTTTTCAAAATCGACGAAAGAGATATGTAAATTTTTTTGCGGTCTATGAAGATAATATTTTATAGGAAGTTTTAGGCTTACTATCTGTTCTTGGCAGGATCTATTTTTTCTAAACCCTCCTTAGTATTCTCTTATTTTGTGTCTAATTGTGGTTCTATCCTGTTCAATAGGGCTTTAGAGAAAATTTTATAGGTGACCGGCAAGAGAGAAATTCCCCTGTAGTTGTTTACATCTGTTTTCGTGCCTTTTTTGTGAAGAGGGTGGATCAGAGCGGTTTTCCATTCTTTTGATATTTTCTCTTGTTCCCAGACGTCCATTAGTAATAGTGTGAATTTTCTCTTGAATTCCATACTGGACTTTTTCCACATTTCGGCCAGGACACCGTCTTCACCAGAAGCCTTGTTGTTTTTTAGTCCCGCGATAATTTCCTCTATTTCTTCTTCGTCAGGCGGATCCAAGTCAATATTTTGCGGAGTGTTTTCTTTAATTTCCAGTTTTTCACTAGGTTCCTCACAATTTAAAAGCCCCTCGAAATACTGTGCCAGAATTACGCAGTTTTCTTCCTCTGTTAGTGCCAGGGTACCGTCTTTTTTCTTCAGTGCTAGTCCTCTGGGTCAGAATCCTCTCATTCTTTCTTCAAAGGCTTTGTGGAAAAATCTGGTGTTGTTCTTCCTGAAGTTGTCCTCCATCTCCACTAGTTGCTGACTGGGGAAGTTTCTCCTTGTTTCCCTTATTATTTTTTGTGTTGTTTTTCTCTGCATTATGTATTCCTCTCTTTTCTCCAGGTTTTTTTTTTTTTTTTGTTTTCCATAGTTTCCATCTTTCCAGACGCTTTTTAATAGCATCTTCGCACTCTAAGTTCCACCAAAGATGTTTCTTGTGGATTTTCCCAGGAGCAATTTCCAATGCGGCCTCCGTCAGAAAACTCCGTCAGAAAAGCAAACCACAAATATAAAATTTAAATTTTTGTTTAAAATTATGAGAAAATTGTAAGGATTTTATGGCTTAAACAATAGAAATAAAAGTTTCCATTAAACAGTATTATTGTGGCATTATCTTCATAACATAATTTTCTGAAAATAAAATTATATAATTTATAGGCCTTACGCAACATTTGCCACCATTATAGGTGAAAATATAAAATTTGTTTGATTCTTCTTTAAATTAACATATCCTAAAAATGTTTTTTGGGAGAAAATAAAAACGTTCTAGCCTTGGCCCTAAATAGCTTAAATGGAGTTGAGGAATAAGTACAATTTTTTTTTTAGATTAGGTACATCTTATCAATGATCAAAAACTTCCTAACATTCTTACATAGGTATTTATAGATCATCTGCACCTACTACTGCAGAATACATGAATAAACCCATTTTACGAAATTACAGTAGGTATTAAAATTGCGCATTCCAAAAGATAGAACGGTCTCTGACTTTCGAATTTAAATAAATCTTCTAAAAAAAACTCGATTTAAGTTCATATTGTTTCATTTCATTATTTAAATCAAAATTACAGGATATGGTGCAATTGTAATTAAATTAATCAGATTAATTCGTAAATTAAATTAATAACATTTTTTTTATTATTTAGATACATAATTGCATTTTACATTCCTGAAATAATCTCCAACTCAATAAGAATAAGGGCATGTATTAGAAAAAAATATTACCTACAAAGTGATAAAATAACATATGAATATAGATTTTTTTATTTCAGATAATATGTTACAGAAAATGGTGCAATAAAAACTAAACAAACCGATTTATTTATGTTTAAATATTATTTTTGTTGATCAAACACGGCTAATTATTATGTTATTATTACCAAGGCTTTGGAAAAAAACAAAACGAAATGGGATGTATATATAAAGTAGGGTAGTAGCTCAACTCATCAGTTATCAAAGCGATATCAATCATGAAGGTATCCGTCGCCATCCTCGCCATCGTCGGTTTTGCCGCTGCAGTCCCTTGCCCCATCGTAAAATCCCTCAAAGACCAGCTTCAAGAGGACGTGAAATGTATTCAAACAAGCATCCAGCAGACAGTCGAACAGATGGCTAAGGGTGCAAAGGAAAACACAGAAGCTTTAATAAAAAAACCCCATCACAGGGCTTGGACCTCTCGTCAATAATGTGTCCAACACTTTTAAAAGCGTTGTCAGCAGAACTGTCTCCGATTCTCAAAAAGTATGTGAGCACATTCAGGCATCTATCAATGTAAGTTGGACTCTTAAACTATATGTCTTTTATATTATTTAGCATTTAAATAGATGTATTACATTCTTTAAGTTGAGACTCATTTAATAGAATATTTGTTCAAATTAGCTATTAGTTGGTTGTAGGTTTTACTACGTATAATACCTTCAATATTTTAAAATGTACGAACAATTCTCGTCTACGTAATACGATTAAAATTTACTAAATTTGCTAGGTTTATCAGGTTTATGTCAGGAATCCCTAGGCTTAGTGTGTATTTTATACAGATTACGATTGTTTTATTAACTTATAATTCATAATGTTTTTTATATTATTCTATTAGTATTATTAGTATTATTTACAGCCATCCATATTACTCATTACTCTACGAGAGATTTTAATACTTTCTTACTAAAATATATTTATAATAATTGGAAAAAAAAAAAACAATTAGAAGAAGGCGGCTAATCCTACATAAATGTTTAAATTGTGGGGCAGGGGGGGCATGCACCCTGGGCTGCAGATTTAAGGGGGCGAGAAAATTTCAAAAAATAAAATTAAATTAAAAAAAATAAGTTATTAAAACATTTTAAAAATAATAATATAACAATCAGTATTATTTAATTGTAATTGATATACTATACAATATATACTAACAAAGGAGAGTTTAGTTATAAGGTGTATTTTACAAAAAACAATTTAATCTCCTATCATTATTTATTTAAAAATGTATAATAATACATATTAAAATATAATATAAACATGGTTATCTAAAGTTTGCGACGTTTCATGGCTATTGCCACATTTTCAAGCCCTAAAACATGCAAAAACACACATGCACGACAAATGCGAATAAGGTATATTTAAGTGAAACAATATTTATAAATGTACATTATATATAATTAATGAATTACCTTTCAGTGTCCAATAATATTTAGATCCATCTGATGAACAAATAAAATCTTTTAACGACTAAAAAAGTCTTGTCACTGGTAAGCATCATGTCATTTTTTCTACATATATTATAACTTAAATGAATAAACAAATCAAAACAATATAAATATAAAAAATATGAAAAATGTATGATTTTGCAAAATTTATTATTATTGTAATTGATTTTTTTTTTTTTTGCATAATTTATTAACGTTTTTAAAGGTTTAATTTTAATTTTTTTAAATGACATTGCTTTTTAATTTTCAATTTACATTCGATCTACTTATAAAAAAAAACAAGCCAACCAAATGCTATTTCAAGAAGAACAAACTGTGGAAATAAATGATAATCTGATAAAAGAATTATTATTTTGGTTAATTACTTATGGATTATTCTACTCAAAAGGAATTGTCAAAAGTGGACGCTGCCAAACCTCGCCAAATTGTGACAATCCTCAACAACCTGAGGAGTGAACTGAAAGGAAATATCAAGAATGTGAGCTCTACCGCCCAGAACCTCCTCAAGCAGGTCCTAGTCCACATCGGTGAGGGCACCAAGGCACTTCTTCGAGACCCCTCCACCGGCTCAAAGATCGTCCAAGAATACTTTATCGCTGACTTCAGCCAGTTCGTCTCCGAGGGCAGGAAATACGCTGCCACCGTCCAGAAGCAGATTCAAGATTCTATGGATGTAAGTAGCTCTAAGATGTTGGTTATTGTTTATTAGGATCTAGTTAAATGCCTAATGGGTTCACAAGTGGGCAGAGGTTCCATTTAAATAATATAATATCTTATATTATACAAGGTGGGTAACTTTTAGTGTAAAAAAATTGGGTGAAACTAGATCAAAGAGATAGAAAAATGCTGCAGGCCTTTCTATTCCAATCCGTTGCAGATATACTATAAATCAAAGGCCTTTATTGCGGAAACCAAATTTTTTAACGTAAAAGCTGTAATATCTCCATGTGTTTAAATATTTTTCAAAATTTGGCCACATTTTCAGATTCAGCATTACATTTCCTATAAGCGCAGAGTACATGTAACCCTGAATTTTACAACTTGGGATCTAAAGAACAGCTTGATCTTTAGCTTATTTAGGGAAGTTACAATGTTTTATATTACTTCAACATTCACCGTTGAAATCCTAATAATATATAAAAAATAATAAATAAATTAATAAATGCAATAATATAAGGTGCTCTGATCTGGTGTCGCTTTATTGATAGTTTTCCTTTATTTTCTATTACACTGTAATTGTTTTATTTATTTTTTATTCCAATTGTGTTTAAAATGCATTTTCATTAAGAGATTGTCATAATGTTTTATTTACACAAGTAACTGATTCGTATGCCAAAGTAGAACACCATGTTTTTTTCGGTTTGTAAAGTAAATTTCCCCATGAAATCGAAACAGAATCATTACATTTAACATATCATTTGAAAGCTGATTAAAGTTGCAAGTTTTTGTGAGATTTGCATTTTTGTGGCTAGTTTTTTTCGAAAAACGATGAGCGTTGAAGTAAAATAAGACATTGTAACTTCCCTAAATAAGCTGAAGATCAAGCTGTTCTCTAAATCCCATGTTTGTAAAATTCAAGGTTACATGTACTCTGCTCTTTTAGGAAATGTAGTGCTAAATCTGAAAATGCGGTCTAATTTTGAAAAAGATTTAAACAAAATTGTGATCTTAAAACATTTATGGTAAAAGACGTGATTTTCTCAAAAAATGTTGTTAATTGTTAATTTTAATTTTCTGTTAATTTATTAAGATCTAGATAAATGCCTAATGAGTTAACTCGTAGGCAGAGGTTTGATTTAGATGAAATCATATATATTTTTTAAAGTGCTCTGTAAGTTTGTATGCTTGTATGTAAAAAATTGACATTATTCATTTGGTTCTATTCTTAATAATTAGAAAAAATTATGAAATTGATTTAAAAACGAAAAGTAATTTGCTGACAAAAGATAAAGCGTTCAAATTGTAGAAAATTATATGTAGTTTTCCAAAAAAAACTCTCTATTTTTACTTATTGTTAGTTCATATCATGATATTTTTTTTTTTTTTTTTTGTGTACCCCGTGTTAATGATAATCAGTAATAAATAATTTCTTGTTACAGCAAATAAACAAACTGGTATAGAGGAGTGAGGCGTTTCGTAGCATCTCTATTCATTGTTAAATAAAACATGATGATTGCAAATAAAGCATACTATAATTCAGTTTTTTTTGTTTTTGCTTTTTTTTTTTTTCCTTGATCTATATGCAACGATATATTTTCAGTGACATGAATTCAAAGGAATAACAAGTTGAGATGTTCTTATTCTAATTATTTCTATCATTGCGACGATAATAATTATGTTTATATAAAGTGTAGTATATGTTTGTCTTCTTTAATGACTACAGCCCAGTCAAACCCTTAAATATTAGCTAGTAGGTTATAAAGGTAACTAGAGATGTAATACAAAATATACATGATTAATAATGTATAAACTAATGTACATTATGTAATACGCAATATATCCAAAGAGGTACCTAAACGTTTTTTTAATATTGTAGATTTAAAAAATAGCCACTGCAAAAGCAATAATTATCCGTCAGGCTATCACTCTAGTCAATTATTCCTCATTTTCTATATCAATGCTTCAAAGTTTTCGACTCATCCGGTTGTAACAGATAATCGTTCAAATATATTTTTCACCCCGTAGAATTGACATTCAAGTATTAGATGCCTTATAACTATTTAATGTGGATATTTTAATACTAAAAAGCCGGAGGACACACTCAGTCTCTCACGGATCTTGTTGGCAATATTTTTGGAGGTTCCTGGTCAAAAAATATAAGACATGTATTTTGCCGTTCCGACCAATGGGCCCTAGAAGCCGAGAAAAATAAAATAAAATAGCATTATACTAATTTATTTTTTATCTCGAGTTTAAAAAATGACATCCATATGATTCTTGCACCAAGATTTTTAGTTTTGATTGCGAATTTAAGGAAAAATACAGTCGCTCCATAGATTTTATATTGTACGTACTTCACTTGATAAATTTTAGCTTTTACACTGTAAAATGTGATAGAAAATGTTTTAGCCCAAGAATTGCATTTCAGCACCCTCAAAACCCAGGAAACGTATGGATATATATAGATACCAATAACACACACACACACACACACACACACACACACACACATATATAAATATATATATATATATATATATATATATATATATATATTATTAAAAAATATATATATATTATACACTATATATATATACACTATATATATATATATATATATATATATATATATATATATATATATATATATATATATATACACTCGAGTACAAAAGAACCGGCGCACCTTGAATGGTCGCATATTGTTTGTTTTTTCCCTTTTACAACTTAATAAAATTCTCCAATTGTTTTTATATATGTAGTGAATATATTTTGTTTATATGACACAACAATTTTTTTAGCCCAAGAATTGCATTTCAGCACCCTCATAACCCAGGAAAAGTATGGATATATATAGATATCAATAAAACAAATATATAATATATAATACTAATGAGGAGAGAAAATAATTTATCACACTTTAATATTTACATAATATACAAACAGAACCACATATAAAATTTGATTGTTATGTATTTACAATTTTTGTTTTATTTTGCAGTTGAACATGTTAAAATATGATTGTGATAGTTGATATATAAAAATTATAGCAATAACTGCCTCACTTCCGTTACTGACAGGATTTTGTTGAATATACTGAAAATGAAATTGTTAGGTAATAAGCTTCAGTTATTAGAACAACCCAGGAAACAAGGATTACAAAACGGATTAGAGATGTGTTCTGGGTTGGAAGAATAAAATAAAAATTGTAAATACTTAACAATCAAATCTAATATGTGGTTCTATCTGTATATTATGTAAATATTAAGTTGTAATAAATTATTATTACAATAAATAATTAATAATTGTAATTAATTTTATAATAATTAAAGTAACAAATTATTTCTCCTAAGTAGTATATATATGTATATATATATATATATATATATATATATATATATATATATATATATATATATATATATATATTAGATATGTATATGTATATATATATATATATATATATTTGATATGTATATATATATATATATATATATATATATACACAAATACAAATATATACACTCGAGTGCAAAAAAAAAAAAAACCGGTGCACCTTGAATTTTATTAAAAATATATGATTAATGGAATAAATTAAGGAATAATGTTGTGATTGAACCAGCACATATATAGGCCGGGGCATAAGTGAAAACATTACAATAATCCTTTGCAGGGATCCTCTCTAGGAATAACAAAGAAGGGCCCAAGTTTAAAGATAAACATATTCCCAGTTAGCCTTCAGTTCTCTAGAAGAGTGCAATGAGCAACCGTGGGTAGTTTTTCTAATTTTTAAAAATTTTCTTTGTCCCACGTTAATCAAATTCTGCCCAATATGGAGCTCGATGCCACGATAGTCACTCAAATCGTAGCGTTAATTGTGGACGGAAGATGTCAGCGATACGTGGCCAGCACTCTCGGGGTACCAGAAACGAGGGTTCGGCGGGCGATCCAGAGGTACCGGCAGACGAGCAGCTACACGAGGTGGTCGGGATCAAGTCGGCCGAGAGTAACAAACCAAGCTGACAATCGATTTATTAAAATGGAGACTTTAAGGAACCACTTCCAGACACCTGTAATGACTTGCCACCGGCTTTGTGTTGCTCGAGGATGTCTCCTTGCATACAATAAGTAGACGCCTGGCTGAAATGAATCTACACTCTAATGTTCCTGCTACCGGCCCTCCCCTCACTGCAGTTTACGGAGCAGCCCGACTCCGTTTTGCTCGAGAACATGTTGCCTAGACTGAAGCTGATTGGGCCTCTGTTCTCTTTTCAGATGAGTCTAGAATTGGCCTGCATGCTTCAGATGGTCGAGCTAGAGTCTGAAGAAAATGAGGAGAACGCTACGCTCAGTGCAATGTTGTAGGTACAGTACAGTTCGGAGTGTAGGTGATGGTGTAGGGAGGGTTTGTTTAGAAGCGAACACAGATCTCCACGTGTTCCGAAGGCCACTTGTACAGTGAAAAGTTTGGGTTTCGTAGACGACCTGGATATTGTGGTGAGGTCCCGACCAGCATTAGTAGAGTCCGCAATCAGTCCCTGTTCTTACCTACGCTTCCCAGACATGGACTATCTCCAGAAGAGATGAAAATGACCTCCTAGCATTCGAAAGGAATATTCTCCCTATTATTTTCTCGAATAATATGGCAGTGATGGATGGAGATAGATGGAGGATTAGGAGAAACAGGGAGCTTTATGATTTGTATAAGGATATAGTTGTGATCAAATTCATAAAGCTGGGGAGACTCAGTTGGGCTGGCCATTTAATAAGAATGAGAGACGATGAGATCTCCAAGAGAGCTATGGACACTGTCTTGTACAGAAAACGACGTGCTGGTAGGCCAAGGTTAAGATGGATTGATGGCGTGGCAGCGAATGTACGAAGCCTGTTTGGAGTCAGGTGCTGGAGATCGGCTGCACAGGATCGAGCCGAATGGCGGCGGCTCATTGAGGAGGCCAGGACCTACCAAAGGTTGTAGCGCCACGGAGAAGAAGAAGAAGAAGTTAAAAATTATGTTTTAATTTGTTTTCGAATGATATTGAATGTAATTTAATTTAAAATTTAAAGGTAATCGTTGAATTAATTAAGAACGAAACATATTTCATCTCGAATAAGACACGATGTTAATATATAGTACCACTTACAATGACAACTTGTTGAGAGCAAAATCGTGACTGACCTATTAGCATAATTTACAAATAAAAATACTATAACTTTTGTTATAGATTATATCAATCTGATTGTTTAGTAATCACTGCCATTTAAATTAAAATGACCAGCAGGCAACGGGGTGGGGGTGGGAAGAGGGGATTCATCGCTGTCTCTTCAAATTCATGAAATCTTAATAAACTCCTTACCATTGGCCGTTGGTGCTCTTTCCTCTGTGATTCTGCTCAAAACCCTATTTAGTTAACAATTCCTGCTCTTGTTTGTTTACATTCAAAATTTTAATCCGTTCAATGTCGCAGATTACCTGACAGAATCATTCAGTCGATTGTAAGGTGCAACGCAGTTCACTACCTGAATTTATTGCAAATTATGAATTTAATGATAGGCCCTCTGCCGGCGTTCCTCGAGGTAGTATCCTAGGCCCCATCCTCTACACGGTGTGTACAGCTGACATTCCAACTCATCCTACCACTGTCCTCACCACTTACGCTGATGACACATGTGTGTTATCAGTAAACAATGATCCCTTCATTGCCTCCCAAACACTCCAATCTCATATCCTAACCCTTCAAGAATGGTGTCAAAAATCGAGAATGGAAATAAATCCAAAAAAATCTCACCAAATAACCTTTACCCTTCGTCGTAAGCCCACGACTTCCTGTCCAACAGTATCCTTTAATGATATTCCTCTAATCCCTGTTGAACAGATCCGCTACCTTGGGCTTCACTTGGACAAACTTCTTACTTGGAATCCACATACAAGACTAAAAAGACAAGAAACTGCCCGTCGTTACAGATTACTTCAACATTTATTAGACAAATGTTCAAAGCTCCCAATTAATCACAAAAAACTCATATATATGACTGTGATTAGACCTATTTGGACATACGGAGTTGAGCTTTGGGGCTCCACTAAACCATCCAATTCATCTCGTATTCAATCCTTACAATCCAAAATCCTTCGAAAAATCCTCAATGCTCCTTACTTTGTCACCAATAAACTTAACCATAAAGATCTTAATGTTTCATATGTTGCAGATTTAGCCCAAACCAGATATCTATCCTTTCATAGTAAGCTCCATAACCACTGAAATCCCCTAATTTCTCAACTTGCTTCCCACACTATTCCTGATAATCCTCCGAGGCGTTTGAAAAGAAGATGGCCCAGAGACCTTCTAATGTAGAATTGTTATTAAAGTGCTACTGATGGGTAGTACTTTTCATGTTTTGTCACGTTATTGTAATAGTTAACAGCACATTTACTTGATGTATAAATTTTGTACAGTTGTAAATTTCAATAAATTGTTATTTAAAAAAAAAAAAAAAAAAAAAATAGGCCCTCAACAAACATTTTAAGGCCTAAAGGGAGCATTTTAGTAAGAAGACTTTCAGCATATTATGGACGTTTTTAATCTTCCGATCTGTTGATAACTAATCTCAGAAAAATGACAACACAAAATAGGAAATCATTCCATACCGATGTTTTTGACATGTTGACAATGGAGTTGGACCATCTAGCTTACACATCATTAAAGAAACTTCATATTATGAATTCGGATAATCCTGATTAGCGCCCTAAGAAATAAACTTTTTTTTTTGGAGGCGGGGGTCCTTTGGTAATAATTCCTTTCGTACAAAATAAACCATTAGTAAATAACAACTAATAAAAAACAACCATAAATCAACCATTCATTAGTACTTTTATTTTATAATTAATATAGTTAAAAAAAAAAAGCAATAAAATGTTAAATGCAAATCAAACTGTTTTCCATTTTGTACACCGACTTAATGGTGATACACACCTAAGTTTCTTTTTTTTTCTCGTATAAATTATAGCAATAAACCCGCTTTATTTCTTTTTATGGATGATAATAATAATATAAATAAATCTGCTTTATATGTCCTGTAAATTTGGGGAAAATGACTTAAAGCATTAAGCTAAGAGTTGCTTAAGCGACGAAATATAATAAGGTTTAATGAGCGAATCTTTGTATTAAATGTAATAGATTTTATACGATTATCTTCATAAATATTTTAACATCAGGCCAATAGACAGGTACTACTCACCGGTGTATTTAGCATTTTTATAAATAATTTTGGGGTATGAGGAGAATAGGATGCGTGGTGGATCTAGACCGGGAGCCCGCCTCATGCTAAGTCCCTGAAAAGAAATCATTGGGCTACTTAAATAATCACCAAGACGGTAATAAACAACTGTAACAATAAACATCGGTTGTATTTATAGCTTTTGTTATGAATATTTTTGTAACCTACTCTGTTAAAAAAAAAAAAAAAATGTTTGGATATCTCTTTTTATATTTGCAGTATTATTTTTAATTTACATTGCGTCAGTTACTAGATCAATCATGTATATTTTGTATTATATCTTCAATTAAATTGAGTTTATAGAGTTAAAACAATTAAGAAAAAATGTAATAAATAAATACAGCCTACCACAGATTATTTCAAGCGATTAAGGTATTCACATTTTGGAGTCATATAACATTTTAACAGGAAATATATCCTGGAGGATAATCATATTTAATGCATTTTGCTCAATAAATGACGTAATGTCCGACGCATTATTTTACTCATTATCGTCTTGTATTCTTTCTTCAAACTTGAATTTCATGATACATATGTTGGGGTAAGCGTGGCTATAGCCATTTAAAGGGGAAAAAAAGATGAAATGTATTTAAAAATTCCCGGCCGTCCTGTTAAAGGGTTAACTGGGCTATAGTCATTTATAAAACTTTGGGATTCAGGAGAGAATCTTACTTGGAATATTTTGCTCAAAATGGATGAAGGGCGACTGGAAGGTTAGAAAAGTGTACCGAATCATTGAAAGAGGTGAACGAGATAAGTATAACTCAACTCCTCATTTTCTTACATTCACGTCAATGAAAAGTATTAAATAAATGGAATCAGGTTAAAAGAAAAAGAAAACTTTGTATATATATATATATATATATATATATATATATATATATATATATATATATATATATATATATATATAAATCTGTTATATTTGCAACCCGATAGCATTTTTTAACAATAGAAGATGTTTATTTGCTGTAACAAAAAAAAAAAAAAAAAAAAAAAATGATGATCGTTAACATTACGAATAAAATATTATGAAAAATATAAAAATAGTCAGGAGTAACTAGTCTATTCAAAATCAAGCTTTGATTCAGTTATGCATTTAGGTAATTATATCAAAAGTATATTCAGTTTTTTAATTCTATATAAAATATAAATATAAATATAATATATATATAAATATATATTATAAATGTAAATATATATAAAATATAAATAAATTCTTCAATGAAGGAGTTACATATATTGATCCATAATAGTATTATACTAAGCATTCAACTCCTCTTTATTAATAGAAAGAAACATGTGACATGTTTCGGGAAACAAGGTCCCATCATCAGACTTAAAACAATCTCTTGGTGTTAACACACCGTGTCAGTTTCATTTACATTGTGTCTAGAGAACACCTATTCTCATGAGGTATTCTATAGACACAAAGTAAATGAAACTGACACGGTGTGTTAACACCAAGAGATTGTTTTAAAGTCTGATGATGGGACCTTGTTTCCCGAAACATGTCACATGTTTTTTCTATTAATAAAGAGGAGTTGAATGCTTTTAATAACACTATTATTGATAAAATATAAAGTTTTCAGAAAGACCGTAAAAATCTTCGTACTTTGTTTACGAACTTCGTAGATTGCCAAGTATTATTTTATAAATTTCGTGTTAATTTTGTTCTTACACAACGTTCATAAAATTTTCGAAGCAATATAAAATCAAATCAAATATATGTAAATTAAATTACTTACTAGGATCTGAGTTTTTAAAAAGACTATTAAATATCATTCATTGCACATTTAACTGTCGATACTTTTAAGCATTTAATATAACATTTTTTTTTTTTCTTTAACCACGTTCCCTACAATTTTTGAAATATAAGAGTAGGATTAAAAGTCTAATGTGAGCTTTATTCCTTACAGAAATGTTTACGTGAAAAATCATTTGGCATTTATTTAGATGTATTACTCTAAAATAATTGTTATTATTATATCATTTTAGTTTAGTGTATAACAGAAGCTATTTGATTCTCTGGTTCCTGAAATCAATTAACAATAGCTAAGAGCTACTTACATCTAGAGACCCTTGAATCTGCTTCTGGACAGTGGCAGCGTAGTTCCTGCCCTCGGAGATGAACTGGCTGAAGTCAGCGAAAAAGTACTCTTGGACGATCTTGGAGCCGGTGGAGGGGTCTCGAAGAAGGGCCTTGGTGCCCTCACCGATGTGGACTAGGACCTGCTTGAGGAGGTTCTGGGCGGTAGAGCTCACCTCCTTGATATTTCCTTTCAGTTCACTCCTCAGGTTGTTGAGGATTGTCACTATTTGGCGAGGTATGGCAGCGTCCACTTGTGATAAATCCTATTTGATAGAATAAGCCGTCATAAATAAGATTATTATTAGTACTAGAAATTTTAAATGTTTTTAAAAATGTTATATAATTCTAACATTTCTAACTTTAAACATAAACATATTAAAGTTAATTATTATTTTTTTGAAAAAGAAATAATTTGATTGGAATTTAATAATATGATAATTGTTCGCGCCGATCGGCGCTTTTGTGTTAAGGGGGAATGAGAAAATTGAAAAAAAGGAAATAATAAAAATACTACAATGTAAAGAAAAGGAAACAACTGGGCAACAGTTATATAATGTAAAGAAAATAAAACAGTACTACTGTGTAAACAATTATACAAAGTAAAGAAAAAAGAATCAGCCCAACTGAGCAACAATTATATAAAATAAAAAACATAAATGGCACAGACGTCATTCCGGGAGCGGAATGAGCTTGTTGATCGGCCTAGTGAGAGTACCATTGGAGGTCTCAAGGATGGCCACTCGAGGTACACCGTCGAGCCCAGGCTAGTTCGGAGATGCGGGCTTAGGCCAGGAGAGGGGAGGGCTAAATTTTAAATGTTTTTAAAGTGAATAAAACTTCGGTGGATTAACAAAGGTTTTGCGGATTTGACTGCGGCTTCCCAAAGACCACCGAAATTGGGCGCTAAAGGAGGATTGAATACCCAACTTATCTCTCGACTCGACAAGACATTCGAAATTTCCTCGTGATGAGCGCGGAGGAAAAGATGCAAAGGCCCAGCGTGTGGGGAGGAACTGTGAAAGTGCTTGCAGATTAACAGAGATAGATATGCGGACTTAGGAAGCAAAATTGGGTGACGGGAATCGTACTTTAAATTGGCGTTCTTAAGTGTTATATAATTTGGCTAAAAATAGCGGCTATTTGAGGATGAGATGTAATTATCCTCTTCTGCAAGAGAAGCAAATGACCTTTCATCAGATGAATCACTGACAGTGGTATCAGCACCACCTGTTTTATCTACGTGATTATTCTTTGAGTCATTGCTATCAACTTTTACCGATTAAGCATTCAACATTTCTAACTTTAAACATAAACATATAAAGTTTAATAAATTATTTTTTTGAAAAAAATAATTTGATTGGAATTTAATAATATGATATTAGATATAGTATTTTTTTCTCATTCCCCTTAACACAAAAGCGCCGATCGGCGCGAATTATAATTTATTGGCAATTTACTTTCTGCTATAAATAGCGTTCAAAATGCTAGTTTAAAGTTTAAAAAAAGTTAGGTTTAATGTAAGCTATTTTTATTAATATTATTAATTCTATATCATATTTTTGATCCGTTCATAAGCCCAACACTTGCACCATCACATTAACATGGATGAAAACCCTTTTTATTAATATTATTAATTCTAATAGTCCAACTCACCATATCAACAATACATTACACGAAGGACCTGAGGTAACAAAGAAGCTTATTCTTACTCATAATCATAAAACAGATAAGAAAATGGACGTGTGGCTTATGGTTGTATAGTATAATCATGAAGAGTTTATTATGTTTAAAATGCACATTTCCATTACGGGATTGTCATAATGTTTTATTTACCCAAGTAACTGATCTGCATACAAAATGAGAACACCATGTTTTTTCGGTTTCAAAAGTAAATATCTCCCTGAAATTGAAACAAAATCATTACGTTTAACATATAATTCGAAAGCTGATTAAATTTGCAAGTTTTTGCCAGATTTGACGTTTTGTGGATAGTTTTTAAAAAACGGCGAGCATTGAAGTAAATAAGACATTGTGACTTCCCCAAATAAGGTGAAGATCAAGCCGTTCTTTAGATACCAAATTTGTTAAATTCAAGGTTACATGTACTCTGTTCTTATAGGAAATTTAATGCTAAATATGAAAATGTGACCAAAATTTAAAAAATATTTAGACAAAATGGAGATATTAAAGTTTTATGGGAAAAAAAAAAAAAAAATTTCCTCAAAAAAGTCTTTGATTTATCGTATATCTGCAACGGATTGGAATAGAAAGGTGAGATTTGCGGCATTTAGCTACATTTTTGATCTAGTTTAACCCAATTTTTTTTTTTTACACTAAGAGATACTCACCCTGTATATGTCCGCAAAAATGTCATTAGCTTTTCATTTTTTCTTACTTTCCAGACATCATTCATTCTTTTTGTGCCTAACATCTGTCAAATATTTCTCTTTCCCGTACTTGGAGGATTTATGAATGACTATAACCCAGTTAAAACACTCTAAAAATTGAATTCCTGAATGGCTTGAAATAATTAGTGGACGACTCTATTTATTCAATTTTTCATCATTTATTTTAAACATATAAACCTAATATCATTGAAAATATAAAATAAAATATATATGTTTAATAATCTAATAACTAATCTAATGTAAATTAAAAAAAAAAAAAATATTGCTAATATCAAAAGAGATACCAAAACCTTTTTTTTTTTTTTTTTTTAATAGAGTATATCACAAAAATATTCATAACAAAAGCAATAAATACAAACATCGGGTTGTGATTAATACTTAATCGGTCTAATCATTCATTCATTTTTTTTAATCTAATAATGCATTTTATTTTTGTAAGTGTTTAATAGAACGAAACAAATGTAATTTAGGATAGGATAGGATCAGGTTATTGGGCGATCAACGGCTGAGGTTATTACGCCCTTGCTCTTAGGTTGTCCACTATATTATACTTATTTCTTAATTATTTTGCATGTGACTATGCATTTTTCCCTTCTATTCCTTTATTTGTATAATTTTTTTTATTTATTTGTTGTTTTTTGTTTTAATTAATTTTTTATATAATTTTTTTTTTAAAAATATACATACGTATAATTTTGTTAGTTTTATTTTATTTATTTATTTTTTTCCTTTCTCATTCTTCTTCATATGTAATATAATGAACGTTTAAGTTGTATAATATTAGCTTGCTATTACAATGTTAAAAACAATATTGTTGTTATAATAATAAGAGTTATGTGCCAATTATAAAGTAAACTAAAAATACAATAACCATAACCTGGTAATTAAATTTTGTTGTACAGGTTCACCTCTTTAATAATGGAAACAATTTTCTCTATGTTACGCGGGTTGTTTTTGAGGGATAGTTTCATATTTCTAGCCAGATCTTTCGAATTAAAATGGGATTGGCAAGCTGGACATTCTTCTACGATATGTTGCACGGTGAGTTGGGTATTGCAGGTTGGTATGTCCTATTCTCATCCTGGTCAGCACCACTTCTTCTCTTCTATTCCCGCGGCTGGAAGTACACCATTTCTTTGTCGTATCTTTAATGGCTCTCAACTTATTATTAGTCGACTCAGACTTCCATATGCTTTCTCAATCTGTGTTAATTTTCTTTTTAGCCATGTTTTGATATCCTGGGGCTCCAATATGTTCTCCGGGGTTTATTACTCAGGGCATAATTACCTTCTTCTCATTACCTAAGATTCCTGTGTGAGCTGGGACCCAGAGAAATGTGATTGTTTTGCCAAACGTTTCGAGAATATCTATATATTGGAAAATTTTTTGTAGCAGCGGTCCCTGTTTGTTTCGTTTCATTATATACTTCAGTGAGGAAAGTGAGTCTGTGCATATCAGAAATTCTTTATGCTGTGAAGAGATTGCTCGGTATAGGGCTACGCGTGCGTTTCGTTGATATAATCACAGATGTTTTGGAGAAAGAATATATTCAAAAGCAGGATTTGAAGGTTGGTAAACTATTTTGGAGAGGTATGAACTGATTATCTGTTGCCTTCTGATGAAAAGAGGAGGGATCACAGATTCTGCACAAAGACTTCACAGGGGTCAGGAAAAGAGCCAGAGATTTCAGAAAAGTGATCTACAAATATTTCGGAAAGTTTTTGCGGGTCGGTTATTATATGGTTTAGATGTTTTAGTATCGGGACTTCCATGAATTTTGAACCCGATATACTGCGTATTATTTGCCAAACATCTCTAAGAGGAGTATTTATATTGATGGACTCCACATAGGTTATCCATGATTGCTTTTCTTTTAGTTTCTAATCCTGGCTTTTTGCTTTTTGTATGTTATTAGATTTTCAGAGGTCGGTTTGAAAACCTATGAGTGCAGAGTTCTTTTCTTTTACGGCTTGGCGGCATTCAGCGTCAAACCATGGGGTGATTTTTTCCTAGGCAGCCCGCTTGTTTTTGGAATAGTTTGTTCAGCCGCTGCTATTATATGAGAAGTGAATGCATGTACCATACCTGTATCATTTTGAAAATTATTAATCAGAAGCAGCAGTTTACTCGAAAAAGATTTCCAATCAGATTTTTCAATGATCCACTTAGGGTTTTTTTCTGATCGGCGGGAGTGTTCGAGTGGGCTGTAAAATGGTCACTGCCATATTGGTTGTTGATTATGTCCCATGAATATAGCGTCGCTAGGTTGGGTGAGCTTATCGCGAGATCTATTGCAGAGAGGCTGCCGTAAGCATGGCTGATATATGTGGTTTTTCCTGTATTTAGGAGAATTGAGTCACATGTATTAATAATTCTTCTTATGATGTTGCCTCTGGTATTGGTCGGTGAAGGAGACCAGGTTTGGTGGGAGCCGTTGAAATCGCCAATAACGATATAGGGCGATTCTAAGGAATTAATGAGTTGGATGATAGCCGGTTCGTTTATAGGTTCAGTTGGAGGTAGATATATATATTACATATTGTAATGGGAAATGTAAGGTTAACTTTGATGATGACTGCCTGAAGTTCAGAGTGAGTATCGAGAAGTTCCGAACGGTAGTCTTTGTGAACAGCGGTGAGGACGCCTCCACAGCATCGATTTTCTGAAATTTTGTCATTTCTGTATGTTTTGAAATGCTTCAGGGAGAAGCTTCTGCAGGGTTTTAGGTGAGTCTCCTGAAGACGGAGCACAGCTGGGTTTTGATCATTAATTAATAACTTTAATTCTTCAAATTGAATGTTAACACCGTTACAGTTCCATGAAATAACTGACATAATAATGTGCTATATACATACACCAGCTGAATCGTAAAGGATATGAAAGTGAAATGTTGGGTATTTGTAACAAGTGATAAGAGTTTAGAAATGAATAATAGATATTTACATAATAAGTATGTGTATAGATTAACAACTAAGTGTAAATTATAATGTAATATGTGAAGATATAGTAGACAGGAATAATCAAATAAAGTAATAAAAATGAATACATAAACAAATAAAGATAAATAAAGAAGTGAATGAGTGTAAATAAAAAAATATGAATATATGATACAAATTAGAGGAATAGAAAAGCATAAAGTATAAATTATTAGATAAGGGGAAAAGTATTTAAGATCATGAGGTAATGGCGATGATAAATATACGTAAAACGAGTAAATATAAATAAGTAAGTACAATATTATAAATATTGTAAAATTTAGAGGAATATAAGTACACAAAATATGTATTACAAGATAAAGAGAAAAGTAATACAGAGCTTGTTCTTGATTCGGGGCCAATGGTAAGTATATATAAACAATTGAGAAAATATAAATAAATAAGTATGATTTTTTTTTTTTTTTTTTTTTTTTTTTTGTCTATCTTATCCTCCATTTATTAATTTAAACAAACAACAAATAATAGCAATTGGAATCGATTGATCTTATGTTGCCTTCTCAGCATTTTAAGATTTGTTGCTTCGTAGATCCTGGCGCTTCAGTTGACTGTTGTCTTCCTTTTGTCTTGATCGAGTGAGGAGGAATCACTCTGCTGGCTATGGTGTGAAAATGGGTCAGTCTTAAAAGCCTGAACCCCTTCCCTAAGCGAATACGTCCGCTAAGGGGGTCAAACCTTGCCACCTACCAGGCCTGGGAGGTGGGGCTATGTCCCTGAAGAGAGGGTTGGCACAGTACTTTAGGCCGTCGAAAAATTTTATGTGCCGTCGACCAATGAATGATGGGACCGACGGTATTTGTAAATTTTCAGTTATGACGGTGTTTCTGGCCCTCTCGAGGTTTGTTCTGCGGACTATTCGTCGAAGGACTGAGTTCTGAAAGCTCTGAAGTGCTTTCAGTGTTGTTGCATACATATACTGAAGAAGAGGGGCACCATGAAGTAGGGTGGGGCGGATGATGGCTTTGTACAGCTGAATTTTAAGTCGAAGAGACAGTTGGGGAGATGTAAGGAGATAGTTAAGGCGGTACGTCTTATGCCGAGCCAACGATATTCCTACTTTGACTCCGAGTAATTCGGACTGGATTAGTAGGAAGAGGAAGGGTGGGGGCAGGAATAGGGATAGGTGGGGGCAGGAATAGGGATAGGAGGGGGAGGGAGGAGATAGGAGGGGGGAGGGAGGGGATAGGGGCAGTGGACCTAAAATCAGATGTAATTTATCTTCTTCATTCTCTTTACCTTTGCGTTGATTTCGGGTGATTAAAACTGATCTGTGTACAATAGGTAATCGTTCAAATATTTTTGTTGGCCGTGAATTTGACTTTATGTACAGTTGCTCTATTACTGTACATATCTTGCATGTCTGGTTAGATTTACATATTCAGTAAATCGTACTAACGGGTTGAAAATAGTATACGGAGAAGAGAGAATTACTTTTGGATACATTTAGTTTTCCGAGTCGAATGGAGAGAGGTTGAAACAGTAGAATATTCGTTGCATATTATATAATAAAACATTTCGTTCGATTAGACAAATTTGAATGGAGTATCCGTCAATATCATATAAACATATATATCCTCATTGTATAGTACTTTCACCTCTGTTAATAATATATTTTGTTTTTCCCTAGTCTGCCTGAATTGGCATGCTCTTTACTTAATAAAACCCCAAGAGATTCCATTATTTGAAAATATAATTTTCGTTTAATAAAAGTTTCAATGGCTGACTTCTTTCTTAGGGTAACGAGAATTTTCAAATACAATTTTTATCTACAAAATTTGAATTACCTAAATAAGAATTAACATCTTCTCATAAGATAATAATTGTATATCATTATCTTTGTATTACAGTAACTATATTAGACATGCAAATGTACCGAACAAGTATCGAAACCATTATCTAGTTTTAAATATATATTACCTAAAGTTATTGTAACACATCTAGAAATTGATTAGTTTAGAGTATTAATTAATATTCCATAACATACTTTTCGGGAAGTTTTGGCTTCTGTTGCATAACTGACAAAAGGATCTCATATGCTGTTAACCGATTTAAAGTTTAAAATCACCATTTGTTAAAACTGTTTAACAACGCACACAGTTAACGTATTATCCATAATGTAAGGTATAGAGGGTTCTTATTTCTAAACCGGTTGTATCCATTGATATTGCAAAATAAAAAAATCAGTTGATTATACAAAAAGATGAAATTTTGACTTGACATAGAAGTTAGTGAAAAATACATCTCAGGAATCTGAGCAGCAGGACATATTCAAGATAGCATTTAAAGTAGCAATATGAACAAATTTTCAAAAACTATTGAACTTTCTAATACTTGCATAAAAGTATTTATTAAATCAATAATAACTCTTCTGAACTTTTTACTCATTAGGTACACCGCTTTGATTTGAAATCGAAGGATAGTTTATCATGCCCAGTAATGTGAGCTGGACTGAGGAATCGTTATTAAGTTTTTCCTTTTGAGTCAAAATATATGAGGCTACTTTATGTGATCTAAATGTACAAATTTTCGAATATATTCTGATTTTTAGAATAGAATGTCAATCTATCGTCACTAAATTCAGATATTTAATTTTTTCTCTTCTGCCATTACGCTCTTTATAGAAAATGACCTGCTTAGCAAACTTTTTTAATCTATTTTTAAACTGCCCGTTTAAATTTGTAAAATTTATTATTTATTTAATTTAAATCCGTCAAGATCAGTATGTAAGAAATCGAAAACTTATGTATGCATGCAATTTTATTTTAAACAGTATAAAAATTCAAACATTAAAAAATGTGATGATTCTAGATTGAAAAATGTCTGAATAATTCTTATGGAAAATTTTTTAAATGAATCTAAAGTCGGACATTATTAACATGAAGAAAGTATTAAGAGTTTATTTAAATGTCAGGGGAAGCAAACAGGGAAAAGACAAGTGTAAATATTTACATGAATACTAATCTATGTTCTGGGAACGCAGGCAGATAAATATTTGAATATGAATACCATATTCTCATGTATAATGATTAGAGTATATTTAAGTTAATTACAGGATCAAACAAATGTTTTACATGAATGTAAATATAATAAATAAATGTACACACATAAATATGCAGACACATATTAATAATCATTATGGTATCAATTAAGGATTGCGTCGATTATGAAATCATTTCCTGTAGCATAAATTTTGATAAGTTTAAATTTGATAGATTTAATTTATAATTGGTAGTTCCAAGACCAATGCTCTGGCGATAATTAAAAAGAAATACTCAAAAATTATTTTCATCCGTTAATTTTGTATCTACTTATGATCAGACTGGAATTTTTAGAAAGATTGGTTGGTTTTGATTGTTTATATGGATTTATTGAGTGATTAAAAATTAACATGCATTAAAATTAGTATCTATATTCAACCACTTATTTGTATATTATTAAAACCACAAAAAAAAATTTAACATTAAAATTTTAATTCCTGTAGTTTTCATTTAAATTTTTATAATTATACTATATTATTGTTTTCTTATATACCTAGCACACAAGGTACTCAAAGTTTTTGATCATATATCCCAGATCATACATTCCAGTCTGCTTTTCAATCTTAAAATACATTTGGCTTCTTTTCATATTTTACATCAATTAACTGAGGTTAAAGTGTTATGCAACTGTCGTCCACTGTTAAAATTAAGATTTGAGCAGTTAGTTGAATTTTATGAATGCAAGAACTATGCTTTTTTTTTTCATTAATTGCTATAAGATACAAACTTAATTGTAATTGAGTTAGCAAGTATGAATGTTTTGTATACAGTAAAATCTCTCTAAAACTGAATCTATACAAAGAAGAATTCTTTTAAAACGGAAAAAAATATCTGGGAACGGATCGAATTTATCCTAGAAATCACTCTGTATAAGCCGGAAATCTGTCTGATCCGGAAATGGAAAGCTTTTCTTAGGACGAAAATTTAAAATAAAAATATTTAAAATGGAAAATTGCCATATTAATCCAGGAGGGACAGTGTTCGGAGAATCGTTTCTGTTGACTTAAATATTACGCTATTAATAGCGTTGTTGCTTGAATGCCGCGGGAGTGAATTTTCGAAGTACTGTTTTGCGTCGGCTTCACAGTTAACCGCCGACCGGTTTCCCACTTTCTTCACTTTTCTATTTCTTCCGTTTTGAGTTCTTGAACTTAACTTGTGCGATACTCGAGTGCGGTTTAACAGTTTCTTTCATCAAAACAAAGTTATTAATTGATTCTTCATGTCACTTAGTTAACATAAAACATTATCTTGTGAAATAAGTGAAATTTACTGAAGAGCGGAACAAAACATCGGCAAAACGTTTAGCTGAAAAACATCGAATCGGAGAAACAAGTTTATGAAGCCATTAAAAATAACAATAAAATTAAAGATCAGTAGTTAAGTGGGGCAGAAGGTCAATAAAATGATTTAAAAAAAATTTGTGCTAGTAAAGA
Organism: Euschistus heros; assembly: GCA_003667255.2. Classification (NCBI taxonomy): domain Eukaryota; kingdom Metazoa; phylum Arthropoda; class Insecta; order Hemiptera; family Pentatomidae; genus Euschistus; species Euschistus heros. The sequence goes on along the minus strand of RCWM02000065.1, from coordinate 3,434,613 downwards.
CATTAATAAAACTATTTGGGAATGGTTCGTTAGTTTTCGTGCAAATGGAAGATCTCTAGGCCCATGATTCCAGTAGAAGGTTTGAAGGTCGCCCAAAAAATATGTAAAGTGGATTTTGAAGCAACTTGTGGATTTTTGTTAAATATAATTTCTAGAGAATTAAAAGACGTGGATACTCTTACGGTTTTACAAGCTGCATGAAATTCTATGTTTGATTTCTGATACATTTTTCTACAGTATTTTTCCATCCTGATTTCAAATCTGTTAAAGTTATACAATGCTGCATTTATTAAATTTTTGATCGATGTTTAAAACTTAAATTGTGGTTTCAACATATTGTTTCTTGCTGAATTCAATTTTAGATTCACTTAATCACGTACAGATTTTCCACAAAATCCCTGAACACTGATGAAAAAACGGGACCTGGCTTTAAAGGTAAATTTAAAGGAAAATTAGAAGTAAAATACAAACTCAAATCTTTAAATATACAAGTTCTTAATGAAACAACAATACTTAGGTTCAATGCTTATTATATATATATATGGGTCATTCTCATAGCCTCAGCTAAAATTTAAAAAAAAAAAAATTATATTTTTAAAGTTGCTTAAATTTTTATTATTTTTGAGTTTTCTATTATAATATACCTTCTATTTATTGAATTCCCAGGTGGGGCCGATTTCTTTTTTCTATTTACCACTGTTTTAAAGCATTTTATAGAACTTTTCATAGAAACGTTCTTGACCGTTACTCTTTCTTTAAACATTTTTTTTCGTATTAAAAAATTATTAATGTCCTCAAATGGATAAAACTAAATAAATAAAATAATAAACTTTATTATTGATACATAAAAAATTAAAGTAATAAAAAAATTGTGACCAATTCTGGAAGAATTTTACAAAATCAAACAGTTTAGTTGTTCAACTATTTTATTGAATGAGATTTAATTTTTAATATTTCTTTTTAAGGCATAACTCTATGTGCATGTCCATGGACAAGCACTTGTTACTATGTGAGGGAAATCACTGTTATCCTGAAGATGGAGCAATGTACTCCAAAACTTTTTTTTTTTCTTTTTTTTTTTTTTCTTTTTTTTTTTTTTTTTTTTTTCTTTTTTTTTTTTTTTTTTTTTTTTTTTTTTTCTTTTTTTTTTTTTTTTTTTTTTTTTTCTTTTCTTTTCTTTTTTTTTTTTTTTTTTTTTTTTTTTTTTTTTTTTTTTTTTTTTTTTTTTTTTTTTTTTTTTTTTTTTTTTTTTTTTTTTTTTTTTTTTTTTTTTTGTTACTTACCTTGCCTTTTCAGGCATGCGGGGTTTTGACGGCAGCGGGTTCAACAAATGGGTTCAACATGTACTCCGAAGCATGTTGAAGAAAATAAAAAATAAATAGGAGTTATGCCTTAAAAAAGAAATATTAAGGTTAAGTTGTTTTTAAATCTGACTCCCCCCCAAAAAAAAAATGAAAATTAAATCAGTGATGTTTCAGCCTTATAAAGGTGTTGGTAAATAGGAATATAGCCCAAATTTAAAATTTTACGAAATTCGATAGAGTCGTTTGTAAGTGTAAATCCCCCCCCCCCAAAAAAACTTAAATTAATGATGTTCCACCCTTATGAAAGTGTTAGGAAATAGGTTTATAACTCTGATACAAAATTTGACAAAAATCGGTTGAGTTGTTTCGAAGTCCGATTCCGCTTCCCCTCAACCCCCCGCTAAAAAGGAACTCGATTCAGTGATGTTTCAAACGTATAAAAGTGTTGGTACATTAATATGTAACAATTTAAAATTAAAAAATTGGTGTGAGGAACCTCCCTTAAATTAATGTTAATTGCAACACCAAAACCTTACCTAAACGGCTAGTTTGACTATTCAGTTGTATACATCTACAAATAATCAAATATGGAGTCCAGGAGCTTTTAAAAAATACGAATCATTTTAAAAACGCGTGTCGGTCGTGAGTATGAAAAAGTACGAGGAAGAAAACTTACCCTGTATTGATGCAAATCTTAGAAAATACACCAAAAAATGTCTTCCAAACACATCACTTATGAAGATAACCTCAAGAATTACTCTGTAGATAGCACACTTATGAAGATAACTTCAAGAATTACTCTGTAGATAGCAATGATTAGCACTAGCTTATTCTTGTAGAGAATATTTAAATAACTATTTAGTGGGACGGTCGTGAGGCCAAACCGAGGGACAAAAAGAAAACGGAATTTTCAGTTTCCCTTTATAGTTTAAAAATGTTTAAAAGCATGTTAATTTATTCTTCAATATATGGTCTCATACTCTAGAAAAAAAAAACATAAGTTTTCTAAAAATAAATACTTAAATAACCTCCTTGAAATCTCATACTATAGCTAGGGACAAGTTAAAGTTATGAGTTTATAAGCCTTTTTGTAGCTATAGACAAATAACAAAAATATTTTTCGAAACTAGGCTGTACGCACCAACTTTAAGGGGTCGGTGTACGTTCAAAGCCACCAAAAATATTGATTTGGAAGTTGTAGTTCCATCTTAAGTCCAGCAGGACAGTGAAAAATCACTGCCATGAGAATGGCCCATGTATAAGTTATGATTAGACTGTCTGAACACACTAAAAAAAGGTGGGGGTTTAGGGTCACAAAGTGAACGGCACATGTATAGAACGATAACTGACTTTATTGTGGCTTCTGAACAGATATATATACATTTGGTTTGTTTATAGAGATGGAATTACTAATCCTACTACGACTCTTATCTTATAAGTTGTTAATTACATCTTACATACAGCTAACTCCCTCCCTCCAGTTCCTTTATAAAGAGGAACTAAAATAAAAACAAAAATAACCAAAAAATAACATATAACTTAAATGATCACTTCGCATATTCTATAACTAAAACACCTATCACTTCTTATCCTAATGCTAACAACAAAGAAAAGAATTACATATAGTTATTTTATTTAATGCTAATGTTATGTATAAAATGAAAAGAGATATACATATACATGTGATATCAATAACATACTTAATATTTACACCTGTAAGTAAAACAAAAAGAAAACACAAACCAAAATAATTCCTTGATTGGTACTACGTATCAGTCTGAGCTCTGCCACCCGGCTCGAGTTCTGACACTCTGTGAGGTACCCGGAGTTCTTCTAGATGAACCGTGCGTGAACGGAATGGATAATTTACATCCTTAATAGTAAACAGGCTATGTTCCCGATTTGTGGTGACTTTATAAGGGCCCTCATACCGCGCGGCCGTTATATTTCTTGCTGTTCTTAATCACCTATAGACGATGGTTCCTAGCGATAGCGGTTCTTTCTTATAAACTCGAGACCGGAGGTTTCCCTTGTTTACCCGAGTTTGTTTTTTCCCGAATTAGTTTCTCCCTAATCTTTGACCACGTCTGTTGCCGTCGCGATCTCTCGTGGAATAAATCCTCCCTTAATCTATTATTGTTGGCCGTGATGAGGTCCCCTCTGTCCCTTCGTCTCTGCCCAAAAACTATTTCCACGGGAGAACGCCCAGTTGCAGCGTGAATCGTATTGTTATATGCGATTATCGCTCGCGGCATAGCGTCGTATGCGGTAAGGTTCCGTCCTATCTTGAGTAACCGAAGATGTTCCCCCAACCTGTTGTGCAGGCGTTCCACGGCACCCCTTCCCTTGATGTGATGAGGAGTGTTTAAGCGCCAAGCGGGAATTACTGGGTCAGATGATGCCTTGTTTTAGAAGGTCCCCTAATTGCTCCCTGATGATATCTCTCATTGCTTGTGGATACCTCCTATCCTTAACGTAAATGGGGGTTTCGCAATTTAAATTTATCCGGTATACTGTTCTTCCAGTCGTCGGCAGAAATTCGTTCTCCTTATAGAACAATTCCTCATAGTGTTCCACTAACATTAGCACGGTTTCCTTCCTACATTCAACCGCCCCAATATTTATGCCCGTTCTGTTTTTGCTCCCTGCTTCGACCTGATATTTCCGGTTCCCTTAATCCGTACGCAAACGCCCCGACGCCACTTCGGCCCCGGCAGGACCACCCCTCCAGGGATTCCCACTACTCACCTCGTGTCTCCTCGTAGACGGGCCGCTGCGCTCAGAGCGGACGCTCTCCTCTTCTGATGATTCCCCGCTGGTAAAGTGCCTACTGCTCCTCCTGCCAGGTTGCCTGCTGCTCCAGTTCTGGTTATTAACCTTCATCGGTTCAACTCTCTGATGGCTCCTATTAGGTCGGTTACTGCGCCTTGGGCATTCTCTTGCTAGATGTCCTCGCTTGCCACATTCGAAGCATCGAGTTTCATTTGTAACCGCTCCGGTTTCCGCCTTCTTTCGTCGAAGGTCCTACTTGGCCGTTTCTTAAAGTTCCGGCTATTAGAGGCTCGTCCCGGCGGGCTTGTGTGTCTCCTCCTCGACGACTTGACTTCCGTCCATTCTGCTTCTGATCTATCGAGGCGGTTCACATTCCGTTCCCTAGCGTCGATGAGGTCGTGGGCGCACTCGATGGAGCCACGGTCGGGAGCGATCCTGGACGGTCCACGTAATGATTTAATTGCACCTTCAAAACTCCGCTCAGAAATTCCAGTTTGTAAACTCCTTCCGCGTGGCCGAATGACTCAATCAACTTTTCCGTAAGCCTATTATATAGGACCATTAATTTTTCCGCAAATCCTCCTTCTGACTGGCCTTGAGTTCGTCATTCTTTAAATAAATAAAAGACGTCCTCTTCTGGAGTCCATCTTCCCCCGCCATATAATTTCTTCAATCGCACCTTCGGGGTATCCCAGGGGTGCGTTAAGTCTCCTTGAATGGTATTTAAGGCACGCCGTGAAATACGGCCAACTACAAAAGCTTCCAGGAGTTTTAAGTCTGGGTCTACTAAGGTTCCATTATCCTTGCGGGACATTATCAAGCTCTGGATCTGGTCGCCTCCTTTGATGAAGTGCTCGAGGTATCCTACTACTTCTGTAAAGGGTTCTAGTTGACTAATAACCTCATGGATAAATGCTGAGTTCTGCGTCCTTATTTTAACGAGTTCCAACTGCTGTGTTTCGGTTGCCTTCATCAGTTGCGTCTCTAGTTTAGCCCTTTCTACTGCCGCCTGGGCCAGCTGGTATTCGAACCTAGCTCGCTCGTCTGTGTCTACCATTTTGTTTGAGTTATCCGTAAATCAGTTACTTGAAGAACCGAGTCTCAGAAGTTATCCCGGGTTTCGGCACCAGTTATGTTTAGACTGACTGAACACACTAAAAAAAGGTGGGTGTTTAGGGTGACAGAGTGATCGGCACAAGTGATCGGCATAGAACGATAAATAACTTTATTGTGGCTTCTGAACAGATATATATATATATACATTTGGTTTGTTTATAGAGATGCTATGACTAATCCTACTACGACTCTTATCTTATAAGTTATTATTTACATCTTACATACAGCTAACTTATGTATATATATATATATATATATATATATATATATATATATATATATATATAAGTTAAATAGACTGAAGAACAAAACTTTAAAAAAAAAGAAATAAAAGGGATAATGAAACGCACGTAATGACTGTTAAAGAATAACTGGTTTATTGCTCTGATGCAGCTCTATTTATACAAGTACATTGTTTGTTGTGACTAGAGATAGGATTAAGGCTAATACTAGCCTGCTTCGGGCCTTGACTTATATATATATATATATATATATATATATATATATATATATATATATATATATATATATATATATATATAAATATATAAACTGCGCAAAAATGAATACGGATATACCTTATTTATCCCTTATCCGATCAATTTAATTAAATTAGCCAATATATTCAATATTAGTAGGATACAACAAAATAGAAAATACAAACCAAAGTCTAAACATTTGTTAATCCTTTTATTTATAACAAGTTTTCTTAAGAATAGTAAACATGAAGATTTATCATTTAGAAAATAAACAGCTTTTCTCGTATTTTAATCCAGCTGTACTCTCAATAAACATGGAGAGACATCATCTTGAACCCGAAGTTCGCGAAATTATAGTGGGAATGCATAATCAAGGTCACCGATAAGTTGATATTGCAGGGGCGGTTGGCGTTTCCCCAGAGTGACGTCTCCCGGACTTTAGCTCGATTCCGCAACTTATTACTACTGAAAGAGAGGATAGGAATATTGTTATCACTGCCAGGAGAAACCCTTTTCATAGTGCACGCCAGATCCTCAATGAAGTTGAAGGTGTTTTACTTAGACTTTTATCAACACAGATGATTCATAATCGTTTGTGGGGAGTTGGCCTTATATTGTATGCTCCTTTGGGACGACCTGCAGCAACAGCTAGCCACCAGCAGCTCAGAAGAATGTGGTGCAGCGAGCGACTAGAAGAGGACACAAATTGGAATGCTGTGATGTTTACCGACGAGTTGCGTTTTTGTTTGTATAGTGACAGCAGACGCCGAAGAGTCTGCAGAGAACAAGGGATGCGTACAATGCCCCAGTTTATTGTGCCTTCAGTGCAGTTTAGAGGAGGTGGTATTATGGTCTGGGCTGGTATTACACGGGAGGACGAACCGACCTCACAGCAGCTCGATATGCACATGAAATTATTGAGGAATACCTCCCTCCAACTAGGGATATCAGTGGGAGAGATTTTCGATTTCTGGATGACAACGCTCGGCCTCATAGAGGAATAGTTGTTCATCAAGTTTTAGAAAACCTGGGGATTTCCCACCTGCCCCCTCCTCCATAGTGTCCATACCTGAACCCTATTGAGCACATGTGGGGCGCGTTACAGTGAAGGCTTTACACGTCATCATCCGCCGCTAATTGACCTTCAACAACTGAGTACAGCATTGCAACATCTCTGGGGGGAAATTCCTCAAGAAACCAGTGACAACATTATTAATATTGTGCCCGAATAGGTGCACACAGGTTATGGCCAACAGAGGACATTATACACGATATTAGTTGTTTCCAAAAACTAATCTGTTCATTAAAAAAATTATGCAACTAAAACGTTTTATTTTTGTTATTTTTTAAAACCCATTAAATGTATTTTATTTCAGCAACAAACATAATAATGTCTAATGAATATTAATGCAGTTTATAATAAAAATAATACAAAATGGTATGCAAAGCAAATGACCCAAAATTAGCAATATCCCTATTCATTTTTGCGCAGTTTATTTAACAATATTTTGGTTCAATTGAAGTACAAATTAGTCACTGTAGAATTTTCTTTTTCTTGACCCTCTGGATGTTCTTTCACCTTCAGAGTCCCTTTTTAGGTTCCAACAGTAATCTGCTATCATGGTGGTATTCCACATCCCTTGGTATCGTTGCTCCATCACTTTTATATCCTGGTGGAACCTCTCACTTTGTTCTTCACTTTAATCCCCTAAATTTTGGGGAAACAGTCAATGTGAGAATGAAGAAAATGAACCTAAATGCTCATGAGGCAGCCGAGGTTGAAGGTATAACTCAACTAGCTATTTGTATAAATTCATACAACTAAAAAATTTTGTTTGTGGAATTTCGGAAGCTTCCACTAGTAGACTACTTGATGGGCTAGAGTGGAACACTTATGCTCCTCCTGTCGACAATAGGCTATTTCCCGTAGTGAAACTACTCTTATTTTACACAATAAACATTATTCTTTAATTTCAAATCAACATAATATACTATTGAATACATATCAACAACAGTCAACAGAAAAAGTTGAAATAAAAAAAATATACCAATATAGCAGAACAAGTCTGGAAACACTTGTGTTATTAAAGAAAACAAAACATTTCAACAGTAACAACTGATTATACTCGCTATGGGCTTTGAGGAAAAAGTTCTTAAACATAGTCTTATGATTAGAAATCTTGTGATACCGTCTGTGATTAGCATTCATAATGTAATTGCCAAAAGCCATTCGCGAGTTAATTGTATCATTACGGAATCAGAGCTGTGAGGGAAATTGGGAAACTGTAAGAGAAATTGGGAGGACTGTTAATAAAAATGCAGGTACAATATCTAAAATGGACAAGATGGTTTACAAACAAAGAAGGACTGAAAACAGCTTTAATCGAAGAATGGGAAAAGAGTACAGAAGAAAACAGAGGTAACGCAGAACCTGGTAGGATGAATGAGAAAGCGTTTATTAGAAGTAATTAGAAAAGAGGTCCCACTAGTTTGTAATAGCTACAAACTATATTCCTATATTAGGTACTTAATGATAATGTTTGTTTGGTTAGCACTGTTTTTAGACTTTTTCTGTACATGTTTTTGTTTCTTACTTTTACTATTGTTGCCATGTATCTTTTTTATATTTAGTTAATATAAATGTTTAATGTTAGTTGTATAAAATAAGAGTAGTTTCACTGCGGTAAATAATTTATTTTTTAGACAGGAGGAGCATAAGTGTAAAAATTGGCAGATGTTTCCAGACTTTTTTTTGCCCAGTGTATTTGATATTTTGAGATGTCATTATGGACAGTCCCTTTATTTTAATATTCCTAGTATTTAAATTTTAGTGTTTAGGATAAAAGGAAGTCATCTGACAGTGACAGTTTGACTGGTGCTTGAATGACGCTGACTACTCCACTGATAGCTATGATAAACCGGAGAGGTACGCTTCTCTGTGGAACCCCGTTTTCCTGATGATTTTGGGAAAAAGAGTTTCCAATTCGAACGTTGAAAGTTCGATTGTTTTTAGAAATGTTTTATGAAGTTCCATAAGGGATCTTTTAATCTTATTTCTCGAAGCTTGTCCAAAATTATGTTTGATTTAATGCAACAGACACTGATATAATCAATAGAAAACATCAAAACACTGATATAGTAAACAATGAATACATGATTAGTGTGTAATGTACATTAATGTTATTAATCATGTATATTTTATACTATATCCCTGGTTATCTTTATTGCCATAAAGCGCTTATATTAAAACAATTAAAAAATAATCATTTCTCTTATATTTTCCAGCTATTCAGATATTTATAATACATTGGGGTTTGACTGCGCTGTAGTAACTTGTATGGACAAAATGTACTATACTCCATAAATTCCATAAGTACATAAGTAAAGTATCCTTGACCCACATAATTAGGATATAAGTGAAATAACTAGGATAAGAACAACTATACATTCTTTCTATATTTCTGTATTTCTTTGAATTCATGTCACTGAAAATATATCGTTGCATATAGATCAGGGGGGAAAGAAATCTGATTATTAATCTGTTTTATTTGCAATCGTCCAGTTGTATTCAGCAATGAATGGAGATGTTAAAAAACGCTTCACTCAAGTTTGCTTATTTGCTGCAACAAGAAATTATCCATTACTAATTTTCATTAACAAAAGATATACAATAATAAATAATGATAGTATATACATGTCTTAAATAAGATTAAATAAAAACAGCAAAGTGAATAATATAGAAACGTGTTGAATTAGAATGACAATGTTAAACAACAACACACACTATATTAGTTAATTAATGATAATAAACATGTGGCAATAATATTACAAAGAGGTAGTAACAAGAAAACCAAAGGAAAAGATATCACCACAATATAAACTAAGTAAAAACAATCATTATTGAGAAGTTAACAGAGTATTACAAAATAGAATATCCGATTTTCAAAGTCTTATTTCTATAACGACATTGTTTTCGGAAAGACCATATCAAATTCCATAATACTTTAAATATTTTATCTTTTGTGAGCAAATTACTTTTCTTTTTTAAACCACTTTTATAAAATTTTCTAATGATTTAGAATGGAACCTAATGAATTCTGAGAAATTTATTTCTTACACCGATTTATGCTCGATTATCGTGTAGGATAAAATTTACAATCCCAGGAATGTTACAGAGCTCTATGAAAATATGATATTATTTCATCTAAATTGAACCTCTGCCTACTTGTGAACCCATTAGGTATTTATCTAGATCCCAAAAAGCAATTAACATCATCTAAGAGCTACTTACATCCATAGAGTCTTGAATCTGCTTCTGGACGGTGGCAGCATATTTCCTGCCCTCGGAGACGAACTGGCTGAAGTCAGCGATAAATTTTTCTTGGACGATCTTGGAGCCGGTGGAGGGGTCTCGAAGAAGTTCCTTGGTGCCCTCACCGATGTGGACTAGGACCTGCTTGAGGAGGTTCTGGGCGGTAGAGCTCACCTCCTTGATATTTCCTTTCAGTTCACTCCTCAGGTTGTTGAGGATTGTCACTATTTGGCGAGGTATGGCAGCGTCCACTTTTGACAATTCCTTTTGAATTGAATAATCCATAAGTAAATAACCAAAAGAATAATACCTTTATCAGATTATCATTTATTTGCACAGTTTGTTCTTGAAATAGCAATTGGTTGGCTTGTTTTTTTTTAAATAAATAGATCCAATGTAAATTGAAAATTGAAAAAAAAAAACAATGTAATTTTAAAAAATGAAAAATAAAAACTTCAAAAAAGTGAATAAATTATGCAAAAAAAAAAAAATCAATTACAATTGAATAATATTGATTGTTATATTATTATTTTGAAAATGTTTTTAATACTTAATTATTTTTTATTTATTTTTTTAAAAATTTTGTCGCCCACTAAAATCTGCAGCCCGGGGTACATGCCCTACTATTGTCACTATTTTGAAAGGTATGGGTATTCTTTTGACAATTCCTTTTGAATAAAATAATCCGTCGGTAAATTACATAAACAAAAATGGATGGGTGATTTTAAAATATTTATCCAATTATTACTTACTGATACATTTGTACACTTAAAATAGCATTTTGTATGTGTGTTTTGTTATTTAGAAAAAATTAGGTTTACTGAAACTTCGGATGATTCGATGCCAAATAAAACCCCTAACACCAAAAAACTACGCCGAACTAATAGCTAATTTGTACAGATATTTTATTAATTGGTTCTCAACATTAAGAATGTAATACTACTATTTAAGTGCTAAATAATAAGAAAGACATATAGTCTAAGAGTCCAACTTACATTGATAGCTGCCTGAATGTGCTCACAAACTTTTTGGGTATCGGAGACAGTTCTGCTGACCACGTTCTTGAAATTGTTGGACACATTATTGACAAGAGGTCCAAGCCCTGTGATGGGGTTTTTGATTAAAGCTTCTGTATTTTCCTTTGCACCCTTAGCCATCTCTTCCACTGTCTGCTGGATGCTTGTTTGAATACATTTCACGTCCTGTTGAAGCTGGTCTTTGAGGGATTTTACGATGGGGCAAGGGATTGCAGCGGCAAAGCCGACGATGGCAAGGATGGTGACAAATACCTTCATGATTGATATCGCTTTGATAACTGATGAGTTGAGCTACTACCCTACTTTATATATACATCCCATTTCGTTTTTTTTTCCAATGCCATGGTAATAATAACATAATAATTAGCCGTGTTTGATCAACAAATAATATTTAAACATAAATAAATCTGTTTGTTTAGTTTTTATTGCACCATTTTCTGTAACTTTGAACACATTGAACTAAAATAAACTTATTTAGTAGTTATATTTCATCTTATAACTCAATGAATTGAAATGATGAGCTACTTTTCGGGTAGTGTCAATTGGGGATAAACTATTTCAGAAATAAAAAAGTATAATCAGAATAAATAAAAAATGTGATTATTTTTTAAAAAGGGGGATTTTTTTTAAAATCATACAATGTCGCTAAACTTTTTCATCAGGCTTTGGTTTGGAATCTTATTCTGTTAAATGAAAATAAACAGTATATTGCAGAAATAATCGCAATAAGTTATTATATATCGAAATGGAATCATCAAAGTGAATTGGGGAGCTTCTTATGAACCACACTTCAAGAAAAAACAAACAGGATATTCTTTGTAAATTTGATTGAAAATTAAATTTACAAATTTACAGAGGTTGTCAAAACCTTCAGTCCCAATATAAGCAATAAAAATTTCACTGCCAGTGAGAACATGCAATGTCTTTTTCTTGGAATTTTACTTTTTATATTAAGTCTTTAATCTCGGAATGACACTTAACCTATAAATACAAAAAAATAAAATTCTTTTTAAAATATAGCATAACAAAATAAAACAAACCAAACTATTTACAATCGAATGGTATTAAAAATTATTGTTATTATTAGTTAAGCTTTTAACCTTCCAGCCTTTTGCTTTTTTCAACACATTTACATCCACTGTTGCGTATATGCAACATTAATTTAACTTTTTTTTTTTTTTAATTATAAGTTTAAATATCTTTCTTATTTATAATACCAATATACGATTTAAGGTTTGTGATTATTAAAAACAATTCTTTAATAAATTTATGTTCTTTTAATCTATCAAAAAATAATTTTTCAAATGATAATTATCATTATATATATATATATATATATATATATATATATATATATATATATATTTTTTTTTTTTTTTTTTTTTTTTTTTTTTTTTTTTTTTTTTTTTTTTTTTTTTTTTTTTTGACGCGAAACAGCCCTGAAGGACTACGCGACTACAATGTAGGTTCTTTATGTATTTTTTAGTTCTTTTCTTTTTGCCCACTTTTGCTTGAGGATTTCACTAAACTTTTTTCTCCTTTCTGCTGTCCATCTCTTAGACGGAAATTTCTTCTTATCTACCACAAGCACCGCGTTTTTCAGGAACTTTTTTAATTTGGCTCTATTCTCGCACATCTCTCGTGTAATCCCGAGTCTTTGTGCTTCAGATTTAATTTGGAATGTATAGCCCTGGTTAAATTTGTATCCCATAATTTTGCTAAAAATTTGTTTATTCAATCTTTGTTCGTCCATCCTGTGCATATGTCCATAAAACCTGAGTCTTCTAACTCTCATCTCTGTCTTCAGATCAGGGATTTCACAGTAAATTTCTCTGTTGGATTTTAGCCTGTATCCTTCCGGTGTTACTTTAGGCCCGTGGATTCTCCTAAGAACCCTTCTTTTTATTTTTAGCAGTTTCTCCAGACTGGGGAAGCACATGGTTTCTGTTCCTTACAATATCACTGGTTTTACCACTGTACTGAAGTGTCTGATTTTGGCATTTTTGGAGAGGTATTCTTTATTATACATGTTACTCGTTAGGTAGTATAAATTCTCCAATCTTTTAATCCTATTCTCCATGCTTTTTTTCTCTGATAAATTTCTGCTGATTATTTAGCACCAAATATTTAAAACTCTTAACCACCTGGATTTTACCAAATTCCGTTTTCACTTCCTTCTTACAAAAGTGAGTGTCTGTGGTCATAAATTTGGTTTTCTGGATGGAGATTATAAGCACGGTTTTTTCAACAACTTTCTTAAGGGAATTTAGCTGCCTAACCACATCTTCTTCTGACTCAGCAAGTATAGTCAAGTCATCTGCGAAGGCTAGACATTTCACTAGGATATTACTCCTTTGATTTCCTACTTTAGCTCCTGATGTTTCCTTTTCCTATAAAGTCCTCATAATTTTGTCGAGAACAACATTGAAAAGTCCATCCTCTTGTCTTACACCGGTTTTTATCGGAAATGGTTTGCTGACATTTCCTCTTAGTTTTATTTTAGAATTGGTTTCTGTTAAAGTTTCCCTTTCTAGGTTTATGGTCTTTTGATTGACTCCGTATTCCCTCAGCGCCCTCTGTATAGTATAGTATCTCTGTCTAAGGAGTCATATGCTTTTTCAAAATCGACGAAAGAGATATGTAAATTTTTTTGCGGTCTATGAAGATAATATTTTATAGGAAGTTTTAGGCTTACTATCTGTTCTTGGCAGGATCTATTTTTTCTAAACCCTCCTTAGTATTCTCTTATTTTGTGGTCTAATTGTGGTTCTATCCTGTTCAATAGGGCTTTAGAGAAAATTTTATAGGTGACCGGCAAGAGAGAAATTCCCCTGTAGTTGTTTACATCTGTTTTCGTGCCTTTTTTGTGAAGAGGGTGGATCAGAGCGGTTTTCCATTCTTTTGATATTTTCTCTTGTTCCCAGACGTCCATTAGTAATAGTGTGAATTTTCTCTTGAATTCCATACTGGACTTTTTCCACATTTCGGCCAGGACACCGTCTTCACCAGAAGCCTTGTTGTTTTTTAGTCCCGCGATAATTTCCTCTATTTCTTCTTCGTCAGGCGGATCCAAGTCAATATTTTGCGGAGTGTTTTCTTTAATTTCCAGTTTTTCACTAGGTTCCTCACAATTTAAAAGCCCCTCGAAATACTGTGCCAGAATTACGCAGTTTTCTTCCTCTGTTAGTGCCAGGGTACCGTCTTTTTTCTTCAGTGCTAGTCCTCTGGGTCAGAATCCTCTCATTCTTTCTTCAAAGGCTTTGTGGAAAAATCTGGTGTTGTTCTTCCTGAAGTTGTCCTCCATCTCCACTAGTTGCTGACTGGGGAAGTTTCTCCTTGTTTCCCTTATTATTTTTTGTGTTGTTTTTCTCTGCATTATGTATTCCTCTCTTTTCTCCAGGTTTTTTTTTTTTTTTTTGTTTTCCATAGTTTCCATCTTTCCAGACGCTTTTTAATAGCATCTTCGCACTCTAAGTTCCACCAAAGATGTTTCTTGTGGATTTTCCCAGAAGCAATTTCCAAAGCGGCCTCCGTCAGAAAACTCGTCGCTTCTTCTCAGCTGCTTGGTTCCCTGAGTTTTTCACTGAATTCCTGTATATATATATATTTTAACACTGATGACAAGTAACATTTAAATATTAATTTCAGCCGAAATTACACCCATATTGCTAAAAAGCAAACCACAAATATAAAATTTAAATTTTTGTTTAAAATTATGAGAAAATTGTAAGGATTTTATGACTTAAACAATAGAAATAAAAGTTTCCATTAAACAGTATTATTGTGGCATTATCTTCATAACATAATTTTCTGAAAATAAAATTATATAATTTATAGGCCTCACGCAACATTTGCCACCAATATAGGTGAAAGTATAAAATTTGTTTAATTCTTCTCTAAATTAACATATCCTAAAAATGTTTTTTGGGAGAAAATAAAAACGTTCTAGCCTTGGCCCTAAATAGCTTAAATGGAGTTGAGGAATAAATACAATTTTTTTTTTTAGATTAGGTACATCTTATAAATAATCAAAAACTTCCTAACATTCTTACATAGGTATTTATAGATCATCTGCACCTACTACTGCAGAATACATGAATAAACCCATTTTACGAAATTACAGTAGGTATTAAAATTGCGCATTCCAAAAGATAGAACGGTCTCTGACTATCGAATTTAAATAAATCTTCTAAAAAAAACTCGATTTAAGTTCATATTGTTTCATTTCATTATATTTAAATCAAAATTACAGGAAATGGTGCAATTGTAATTAAATTAATCAGATTAATTCGTAAATTAAATTAATAAATATAACCCTTTTTTTTTATTATTTAGATACATAATTGCATTTTACATTCCTGAAATAATCTCCAACTCAATAGGAATAAGGGCATGTATTAGAAAAAAATATTACCTACAAAGTGATAAAATAACATATGATTATAGATTTTTTTTAATATTTATTTTTTTTTTTTTTTTTTTTAATAATAATAATCAAATAATCAAATAATAATCAGATAATAATAGTTTTTTTTTATTTCAGTTAATATGTTACAGAAAATGGTGCAATAAAAACTAAACAAACCGATTTATTTATGTTTAAATATTATTTGTTGATCAAACACGGCTAATTATTATGTTATTATTACCAAGGCTTTGGAAAAAACAAAACGAAATGGGATGTATATATAAAGTAGGGTAGTAGCTCAACTCATCAGTTATCAAAGCGATATCAATCATGAAGGTATCCGTCGCCATCCTCGCCATCGTCGGTTTTGGACTCTTAAACTATATGTTTTTTTTATTATTTAGCATTTAAATAGTAGTATTACATTCTTTAAGTTGAGACTCATTTAATAGAATATTTGTTCAAATTAGCTATTAGTTGGTTGTAGGTTTTAGTATAATACCTTCAATATTTTAAAATGTACGAACAATTCTCGTCTACGTAATACGATTAAAATTTACTAAATTTGCTAGGTTTATCAGGTTTATGTCAGGAATCCCTAGGCTTAGTGTGTATTTTATACAGATTACGATTGTTTTATTAACTTATAATTCACAATGTTTTTTATATTATTATATTAGTATTATTAGTATTATTTATAGCCATCCATATTACTCATTACTCTATGAGAGATTTTAATACTTTCTTAATAAAATATATTTATAATAATTGGAAAAAAAAAAACAATAAGAAGAAGGAGGCTAATCCTACATAAATGTTTTAAATATACATTATGAAAAACACAACATTGAAGATAAAAGAATATTAGTTTATTGTATAGAACTAAAAAAAAAATGTAATAGACATCTACATAATTATTTGTGCTGTACATTGACCTGATTCATTGTTAGAAGGGACATTCCTACAATTTGATCATGAATTGAATGTTGCATTGTTTCCGTACGCATGTCAGGAACTAGTGTGGGGCAGGGGGGAGGGCATGCACCCTGGGCTGCAGATTTGAGGGGGCGAGAAAATTTCAAAAAAATAAAATAAAATTGAAAAAAATAAGTTATTAAAACATTTTCAAAATAATAATATAACAATCAGTATTATTTAATTGTAATTGATATACTATACAATAAATACTAACAAAGGAGAGTTTAGTTTTAAGGAGTATTTTACAAAAAGCAATTTAATCTCCTATCATTATTTATTTAAAAATCATATAATATAAACATGATTATCTAAAGTTTGCGACGTTTCATGGCTATTGCCACATTTTCAAGCCCTAAAACATGCAAAAACACACATGCACGACAAATGCGAATTAAGTATATTTATGTGAAACAATATTTATAAATGTACATTATATATAATTAATGAATTACCTTTCAGTGTCCAATAATATTTAGATCCATCTGATGAACAAATAAAATCTTTTAACGACTAAAAAAGTCTTGCCACTGGTAAGCATCATGCCATTTTTTCTACATATATTATAACTTAAATGAATAAACAAATAAAAACAATATAAATATAAATCCATTTAAATAATATAATATCTTATATTATACAAGGTGAGTTACCTTTTAGTGTAAAAAAATTGGGTGTAAAAATAAAGCATACTATAATTCAGTTTTTTTTTGTTTTGCTTTTTTTTTTTTTTTTTTCCTTGATCTATATGCAACGATATATTTTCAGTGACATGAATTCAAAGGAATAACAAGTTGAGATGTTCTTATTCTAATTATTTCTATCATTGTGTCGATAATAATTATGTTTATATAAAGTGTAGTATATGTTTGTCTTCTTTAATGACTACAGCCCAGTCAAACCCTTAAATATTAGCTAGTAGGTTATAAAGGTAACTAGCAGATGTAATACAAAATAATACAAAATATACATGATTAATAATGTATAAACTAATGTACATTATGTAACAGATAGTCCAAGAGCCGAGGCCAAATTTCATACGCAACAGCCATAATTCAAAATCCGCGTTTTTTTTCAGTCCAAAAGTGGACCATTTGTATAAGAATGATTTGAGGAATTATATCTTCCTACGTATTTTAAAATTATTTTAATATAAAATAATCTAAATTTTAATGTAAAAAATACCAATTAATATATATATGAACTTAATATAAATACAAAGAATAATTTTTCAACTTATAAAGTTATGAAATATACTCAACAAAATCTTGTATAGTAGTCCATTTAATTGATTTGTGATAGACCAAGAGCCCGATAGGAAAACATACCGAGTAAACCCTTTTTTGTAATGCATGGGTGTATTATGAATGAAAATGTATGAATTTTCCAATAAAGGTGAGTGCCGCAAAAATGACAGTGGGGGAAAGGAGTTGAAAATAGTATTTCTTAGAAGTTCGGAAATCGTTACTTTTAGTATATTTGTGTGTTCTATTATACGTTATTCAAGCAAATCAACTTTGCAACAAATTTTGTAATAGTCATTGTGTTCTCAGATCAATAGTTTTAGAGCGGTTTGGCCACCAAAGATTGACTAACTTCATATAAGTCGCACTTCTTCGTGAAAAGAAGCAGTTGGTACTTTTCCGTTGTCGGTTATAACTCTAATCCAAAATTTATTTTTTTCAACTGATAGCTGACTAAATTTCCTTTCAGACATTGTACATAAAAATTTATTTGTATAATATAATATAATTTATCTATATAATGTATATAAAGTTATTTAAAATACCCATGCCAGCACGCTAAAATCCGTACTATTGTAAAGTTAAAGTTTTTGGCACATATTTCGTTATAACACCAAAACTATTAGTCTGACAATTTATTTATTCTTTCAATTGATAGCTGGCTAAATTTTCTATCAGACCTCATATATGAAATTTATATAAAGTCATGTAAAGTTCCGTGCCAGTACGCTAAAACCCCGAACTGTTGTAAAATCCAAGTTTTTTGGTACATTTTTCATTATAACCCCAAAACTATTCCTCCAATCCAAAATTTATTTTTCTCAACTGATAGCTGACATATTTTGGTGTGCTGGCATTAGTATTTTCATGACTTTATATCTCTCTAATATATGAGTCTGATTGCCAGCTTAGTCAGCTATCAGTTGATAAAAATAAGAATAGTTTGGAGTAATAATGAAAAATGTGTCAAAAAAACTTGGATTTCACAACAGTACGAGGTTTTGGTGTGCTGGCATTGGTATTTTACGTGACTTTATATCAATTCAATATATGGGCCTGATTGCAAATTTAGTCAGCTATTAGTTGATAAAAATAAATTTGGATCGGAAGAATAGTTTGGGGTAATAACGAAAAAATGTGTCAAAAATCTTGGATTTCACAACAGTACGAGGTTTTGGTGTGCTAGCATTGGTATTTTACATAAAATTATATCAATTTAATATATGAGGCTAATTGCAAATTTAGTCAGATATAAGTTGATAAAATAAATTTTAGATCGGAAGAATAGTTTTGGGGTAATAACGAAAATGAGTCAAAAAACTTGGATTTCACAACAGTACGAGGTTTGGTGTGCTGGCATTGGTATTTTACGTGACTTTATATCAATTTAATATATGGACCTGATTGCAAATTTAGGCAGCTATCAGTTAAGAAAAATAAATATTGAATCGGAAGAATAGTTTAATAGTTTAAGGTTTTAACGAAAAATATACCAAAAAATGCCGGCGTGGGTATTTTACATGACTTTATATAAATTTCATATATGTAGTATGGTAGGAAATTTAGCCAGTTACTTACCAGAAAGTTAGCTTATCATTGGTGGCCAAACCGTTTGAAAAAACTATAGATGAAAGAAAAAGAAATGAATAGTGCCAAATTTCTTGCAAATTTGATTTGCTTCATAATGTACATAGCTCAAAATATACTAATAGGAACGGTTTCCGAGTTATTCGATCAAACGACTAAGAACATTCGATTTCCAAGAGCATACGTTTACGAAGAACTACATGTTTTCCACGTATTTTGTTCCAGGATAGTACATATTTGATAACTTTATAAGTCCAAATATAATTTCCTTAAATTATTCTAGAGAAAAATACTTATAAATCAAATAAAAAAGGTTCAAAAAGTTCACTGTTGGACGAAAAATGATGTGAGTTTTGAACAATGTCAGCCGGTACCTAACGTTTTTTCAAATTGTCCACTTTTGGACTGAAAAAAAAAAAACGCGGATTTTGAATTTTTGTCTGCCGGTGCTTATATTGTAGATTAAAAAAATAGCCACTGCAAAAGCAATAATTATCCGTCAGGCTATCACTCTAGTCAATTATTCCTCATTTTCTATATCAATGCTTCAAAGTTTTCGACTCATCCGGTTTGTAACAGATAATCGTTCAAAATATATTTTTCACCCCGTAGAATTGACATTCAAGTATTAGATGCCTTATAACTATTTAATGTGAATATTTAAATACTAAAAAGCGGAGGACACACTCAGTCTCTCACGGATCTTGTTGGCAATATTTTTGAAGGTTCCTGGTCAAAAAATATCAGAAATGTATTTTGCCGTTCCGACCAATGGGCCCTAGAAGCCGAGGAAAAAAAAATAGCATTATACTAATTTATTTTTTATCTCGAGTTTAAAAAAATGACATCCACATGATTCTTGCACCAAGATTTTTAGTTTTGATTGCGAATTTAAGGAAAAATACAGTCGCTCCATAGATTTTATATTGAACGTACTTCACTTGATAAATTTTAGCTTTTACACTGTAAAATGTGATAGAAAATGTTTTAGCCCAAGAATTGCATTTCAGCACCCTCAAAACCCAGGAAAAGTATGGATATATATAGATACCAATAAAACAAATATATAATATATAATACTAATGAGGAGAGAAAATAATTTATTACACTTTAATATTTACATAATATACAAACAGAACCACATATAAGATTTGATTGTTATGTATTTACAATTTTTGTTTTATTTTGTAGTTGAACATGTTAAAATATGATTGTGATAGTTGATATATAAACATTATAGCAATAACTGCCTCACTTCCGTTACTGGCAGGGTTTTGTTGAATATACTGAAAATGAAATTGTTAGGTAATAAGCTTCAGTTATTAGAACAATCCAGGAAACAAGGATTACAAGACGGATTACAGATGTGTTCTGGGTTGGAAGAATAAAATAAAAATTGTAAATACTTAACAATCAAATCTAATATGTGGTTCTATCTGTATATTATGTAAATATTAAGTTGTAATAAATTATTATTACAATAAATAATTAATAATTATAATTAATTTAATTATAATTAAAGTAACAAATTATTTCTCCTAATTAGAATATATATATATTTGTATTTGTTTGTGTGTGTATATATATATATACACACACAAATACAAATATATACACTCAAATGCAAAAAAACCGGCGCACCTTGAATTTCATTAAAAAAATATGATTAATGGAATGAATTAAGGAATAATGTTGTGATTGAATCAGCACATATATAGGACGGGGCATAAGTGAAAACATTACAATAATCCTTTGCAGGGATCCTCTCTAGGAATAACAAAGAAGGGCCAAGTTTAAAGATAAACATATTCCCAGTTAGCCTTCAGTTCTCTAGAAGAGTGCAATGAGCAACCGTGGGTATATTGCATACCGGCACTCCCCTCACTGCAGTTTATGCTCAAGAACATGTTGCCTAGACTGAAGCTGATAGGGCCTCTGTTCTCTTTTCAGATGAGTCTAGAATTGACCTGCATGCTTCAGATGGTCGAGCTAGAGTCTGAAGAAAAAGAGGAGAACGCTACGCTCAGTGCAATGTTGTAGGTACAGTACAGTTCGGAGTGTAGGTGATGGTGTAGGGAGGGTTTGTTAAGAAGCGAACACAGATCTCCACGTGTTCCGAAGGCCACCCCTCAATGCACAAACTTGTATTAAAGACATCTTTGAAGAGTATGTAGTCCCTTTTGCGCCGTTCATTGGTCCTAATTTCAAGTTTATGCATGATAATGTACGGCCACACGTCGCCTAAGCTGTAAGAGACTTCCTTGATGAGGTCGGTATCCAAACCTTGGAGTGACCAGCTCGCAGCCTGGTTCTAAATCCTATAGAGCAGGGGTCTCCAAACTACGGCCCGCGGGCCAAATCCGGCCCGCCAGTGCCATCAATCCGGCCCGCGGCGGCGGCGGGGCAAAAAAAAAAAAATAAAAATAAAAAACCATCGATTAATAATAACTCCGTTTTATTTACTTAAGCTAGGTAAATGTTAATAACAAGTGCCTATAATAAGCATAAAATTAAAATTTACTTTAGCAAATAAATGAAATGAATCCAACAAACATTATAAATATATGTAAACATTATAACATATAAAATACTAATAAGATTTATGTAGTTGTGATTTCTCACTGATAATAGATTGTAGTTTCTGGCACTTGATTCAAATGTTTGAAAAAAAGTGAAATAAACATTTGTTTTCTCGATAATTATCGATTTTTAATAACTTATATCTCAAACACCGTTGAGAGTTGGACAAATATGTATAGAAACAATTTTATAGGAAATTTAATTAGCTTTAATTTCGATCCATAGATTATTTTTCTAGAGTCCACGGTTTCCGAAATGTAATCGAAAAACCTAAACACGGGATCTTCTCCCCTTCCCTCACAATTTCCCGTAACCCCAGGGACCGGAACTTTTAGTATATTTACCTTCTAATTACTCCTAACGTAGCTGTGAAGTCAAAAATAGTCGCATAATTCATGCATTGTACACCCCTCATTTCAGCACTCTCACTGGGGTCGCGCTTTTCCGCGAAAACACGTTTTTCGGCACTTTTTTGGCTGTAACTCCGAAAGTAATAGTCCGATCCAAAATATATTTTTTCTATCTGAAAGCTGGTTAGTTACATTTAATAGAAGAACTTGTATATTAAATTTTGATCAAGTCCCCTAAAATATCGATGTCAGCACCCTCAAAACCGCTTACTGTTTTGAAATCCACGTAATACACCCTAGCCAGCACACTACATATGTATGTTTTGGCAACATCTGACAATTTGGTCTTTTTTAGTGGCCTTGATTGGATATACTACGGAGTTTAATCAAAATTTCATATAAAGGGTCTAATAGTAAATTTAACCAGGTTATAGTTGAAAAAATGAAAGTTCAGATCGGAGAAACAGTTATGGAGTTAAAGTAAAAAATGTGCCAAAAAAAAAACTTGGATTTCAAAACAGTAAGCGGCTTTGAAGGTGATGACATCGATATTTTATGGGACTTGGGACACTGGGAAAAAGTGTTTTCACGGAAAAGAGCGACCCCAGTGAGAGTGCTGAAATTAGGGGTGTAGATGCATGAATTATGCGTCTATTTTTGATTTCATAGCTTCGTCAGGCGTAATTATAAAGTAAATATACTAAAAGTTCCGGTCCCTGGGGTACGGGAAATTGTGAGGGAAGGGGAGAAGATCCCGTGTTTAGGTTTTTCGATTTTATCTCGGAAACCGTGGACTCTAAAAAATAATCTATGGATCGAAATTAAAGCTAATTAAATTTCCTATAAAATTGTTTCTATACATGTTTGTCTAACTCTCAACGGTGTTCGAGATATAAGCAATTTGATTGAAGAGCCAGAAACGTACATATGAAATTAAAGTAAATTTAATGATCTACAATTTTGATTCTGACAATATTTCTGAGAAACGATCCTGGAAGGCACTAGTAGCAAGTTTTTGTCTGAACTGGTACCCGCTTCTCCTTTCCCGCACAATGTCTCGAAAACGGTTAATCCAAAAATAAAAATGAATAGAACAAAAAATACAGAGAATATTATTCTCTAAAAGTTTTGTAACTATTTTGATTGACAGCCGATGGATAGAAATAGAGATATTTGAAAAAAAAAACTGATTTTTGTGACCTTTGACCTTGTATATCTAATTATGCTAACGTGCTGAGATCGGTGACTTTCTACCACTTATTTAGAAGACCAAAACAAAGGCA
The DNA here is from genome assembly GCA_003667255.2 of Euschistus heros. Taxonomy (NCBI): domain Eukaryota; kingdom Metazoa; phylum Arthropoda; class Insecta; order Hemiptera; family Pentatomidae; genus Euschistus; species Euschistus heros. Next base: position 3,411,166 of record RCWM02000065.1, on the reverse strand, counting down.
TAAGCAAAAATTCAGCTTCATTGGTTTATTTCCGAGATTTGCTGTATAAAACTCATTCGACTGGGCTACTAGTCCCCCACGTAACTACGTATAAAAATGTGTTTATGTTTTTTAAAATTAATTATGGAAACACTGTCGAAATTTATTTGCGCGAGCTTGCGATGTGAGCACCTTACGATTTAATGTGCTGTTTTCTCCTAACATTCTATAACTTATTATTATTAGATTATTATTTATTAACATAGCACTACATTCCTGATAGTAGAGACTTGGCTTGCTCGAGCATAGATCACCTGTCATCACGGTTAGTGCTGCCGCCTTCCAGTTTCTGGCACCAAGTAGAGTTAATGTTTTAGTAACAATACTATCTTTCCATCGTAGTTTAGGTCTTCCAATACACCTCGTACCATTGATTTGTTCAGTAAGAGCTTTCGCGGGCATCTCCTCCGGACTCATTCTGGCAACATCGTAGCCGGGAGAGCTTAATAAACTTGGAGATATCCATATCTTTGTACAGACTTTGTATGTCTGCATTGGATCTTCTTCTCCAGGTTCCTTCCGAGTATACACCGCCAAAGATTCTGCGAAAGACTTTTATTTCAAACCTCACCAGCGAAAACTCATTGTTCTTTGAAATCGTTCAGCATTCAGATCCATATGTGAGAACAGGTCTGACTAGTGCTTTATATCTATATATTATATGCTTTACTCCTAACTTAGCATTCCGAGACAAATGCTGCTCCTCAAGTGCTGCTGTAGAGCAAAAAAGCATCGATTGGCTGCCATAATACGCCGTTCAATCTCGTCATTGATGTCATTTCGGACATAAATCTGCGTGCCCAGGTATACGAATTCCTGGACCACTTCGATGTCATGTAGTCCTAACTTTACTTATCCACACTTTACTGACTAGGGGCTCGATAAACTTGTACTTGGTTTTGTCTCCGTTGATGGATAGTCCTAGTCTCTTCGCCGAATTGTCGATTGCAGCAAAAGCGTTTTGTACTGCTTCTAATGATCTTCCGACTAGATCTATGTCATCGGCATATCCAAGAACTCGTACACTTTTGTTTAGAACTGTGCCTCCTGTTTGGATTCCGGAATCTCTTATGGCTTTTTCCAAACAAAGATTAAGTATAAGGCAAGCCAGACTATCTCCTTGTCTCACACCTGCTGTCGTGTCAAAACCTCTTGAGAAAGCCCCATGCATACTTACAAAGCATTTATTGCCTTCCATTGTCATTCTCACCAGTCTGACTAACTTCTGGGGTATATTCATTTCTGTCATGGCCATTTATCAATCGAGTCATAAGCCTGCTTAAAGTCTATGAAAACATGATGGGTATTAATACGAAACTTCTTGATCATCCAGAGGTTAAAATTTGTTCAATAGTTGATTATCTTAACGAAGCCACACTGATATTTTCTAATTTCTTTCCCTGCGTATGGAATCAATCTCTTGTATAATATGCTGGAGAGAATTTTGTATACTCATGGAAGTACTGATGTACCTCTCCTTGTTACAATTCTAGGAATCCCCTTTATTATTGGATTGGGTGTATAATCGCTTTCTTCCACTCCATAAGAAGGCATTCATCTCTCCAAATATCCATAAATAGATCCTGCAGGAAAGTAACCAGTTGAGGGTCATAATATTTATATATTTCCGCTGGTATGTTATCAGTACTTGGAGCTTTATTATTCTTTAGATTTTCGATGGTCGCTGCTATTTCTTCCCCGTCTGGTGGTTAAATCTCTATTCCTCCAGCCAGTCCCCCTGCGATGATGGTATCATCAGTAGTCAGCCCATCTATCTAATATTTTTTTTTGCTTTTTCGTGATTAGCGAGCCATCTTCTGCTTCACATGCGGGAGTCCTGGTTTTAAATAATTGTCTACCTTCCTTCACCATTTGAAAGGAATTTTTGTTTTTTTGAAAGATTTTTCCATATCCTCCATCTGCTTATTCCGCCATCTTCTCTTCTTTCTTCGATGAACGTACTTCTCGCGACTCCTTGTGGCTTTATATTCATCCATCGAACTTCTTGTGTGTCTCCGTTGAATCATGTTTTTATAGACCTTGTTCTCTCTATCTGCTCAAGCAAAGCATTCCTCATCAAACCATGGTCTTGTTTGTTTCTGTTTGCCCTTGAGACCCAGAACTTCTTCTGCTGTCTCAGTTAAACAACTTTAAATCAACTTTAAATTTGGTACTGAAGTTGCTTTTGGTACTTATATGTTTGAACAAGTTTCTGAATTTGTATACCATGGCTCATAAGTGACGTGCGACAACAGAATCTCGACTGATGTCCGGAGAAAAATTATCTTAGCGAATCACTGTTATTATGGACTCCGCTCGCATCTTTCTAGCAGCCTCGTCTCTCACCGCACTAAGGTTATCCGATACAAGACCCTCATTCGCCCTGTTTTACCTTATGGCTCTGAGACCTGGACCACTACAAAGGCTGATGAAAATGACCTTATTTTTGAAAGGAAAATCCTCCGTAGAATATATGGGCACACCTTTGAAAATGGACAATGGAGAAGGCGTAGTAATAGAGAAACCTATAGTCTCTATAACGAGCCTGATGTTGTAGCTATCATTAAGGTAGGGAAGTTAAGATGGGCAGGACACCTTGTGCGGATGTCGGATGGGTCGGTACAAAAAATAAATTCTAATAGAACAGATATCCGGCCGGCGCAGAGTTGGGAGACCCAGGTTACGGTGGTCGAGTAACCTCTCAAGGTAGGTGGGGAGAGATCCAGGAACCCTGCACCACTCTCACTGGCCCTGATCAGCCACACCTCTCTCCCTTCACTTTTGCCCAAGTGCCATCAGCCAGCGCTCAGACTATAACTTCCTTTAAACATCATCTATTTCTTTACCTTCTCAATTACCATTCTTCCGAACGTATATAAAATATGAATATTTTAGTAATATATATATGATAATATACGTATTTTGCCATAGCCAAACGATTGTCATATGTATTGCACTCATATTTTGGAGTTGTAGAGTGGAGACCCCGCATATTTGTAGTAATATATATTATATAATATACGTATGTTCTATTTTTTTGTCGTTCTTTTTTATTTTGTAACTCATAATGCAATTATTAATCACTTGCCATAGCCAAACGATTGTCATATGTATTGCACTCATATTTTATCATAAGGGACAAACTGTCCCAGAATAAAGTTTATTTTCATCTTTCTTTTTTCTGTATGCTCCATCAAATATAATAAGGAACAAATATTCACGCCAATGGTTCTTTTGGTGATCATTGCATACAAAAGAAACCCAGGTTTCAGGATTTTTCATCTTTTCAATAGGCATGTAATCAGCGACCGTCGATTAGCTGACAGTTTTTATTTATTTTTTATTTATTTTTATTTTATATGACAGCTTTTATTTTCCGCTTCTTTTCCACACTAGTAATTAAGTCAAATCAAAATACTGTTACAAAGATGTTTTTGAAACACACACAAACCCGCTAAGGCGTTACGAACTATTACTATAGCACCTCTATTAGCGTTTTTATACGTCAATTACTGTTATCAAGAAATGAGTAGAATACACCAGAACTTCGTAACATTACAGTACAACACAATAATGATTGAACTAGGGACTTTAACTAGCTTCTTCTCGCTGAGGGTGCGTACTCGGAGACTATTCTATAAATTATAGGTACCGGCAGGAAAATTAAAATGGTGTTGGCCCGCGGAGCCCTTGGAAGTAGTTAGTTTGGCCCGAAGGCTGAAAAGTTTGGAGACCCCTGCTATAGAGCATCTGTGGGACCATCTTAAGAAGGCCATACGACAGCAACATAACCCTCCAGGAGCTGAGAACCACCGTAGAAGAACAATGGGAGCAGATTTCTCAAGATCGAGTGGCCAATCTTATAAGCAGCATGCAGAGGAGGAACACCCGATATTAAAGGCCATGAATTGTGTTATACTTGCATATTGTAACCAAAGTTTAGAGGTTTTATTTTTTTATCATAAAATCAATTAATGGTTACTTTTTTGTTTGATAATTACTCTTGCTTTGAATTGGACATGTCCTTTTGTGTCATATAAACAAAATATATTCACTACATATATAAAAACAATTGGAAAATTTTATTAAGTTGTAAAAGAGAAAAAACAAACAATATGCGACCATTTAAGGTGCGCCGGTTCTTTTGCACTCGAGTGTATATATATATATATATATATATATATATATATATATATATATATATATATATATATATATATATATATACAAATAAATAAATAAATAATATATATATATATATATATATATATATATATATATATATATATATGTGTGTGTGTGTGTGTTTTTTATTGGTATCTATATATATCCATACGTTTCCTGGGTTTTGAGGGTGCTGAAATGCAATTCTTGGGCTAAAACATTCTACAGTGTAAAAGCTAAAATTTATCAAGTGAAGTACGTTCAATATCATTTTTTCACAAGAACCGACATCGGATTCGAATTCAGCATTCAAAAGAACTCTTAAATTCGAAATTTCAATAGAAATAGAAAAATAAAAATTTGTAAGCTTCAAAATTTGCCTGACCGAATAAATGGTAGGGAACTTTTGTTTAAATTGATAAAAACATGAATTACGCTTAGGCGGTTTAACGTATCAACTTTATTTTTGTACACAAAATATAGTGAATTTTGTGACAAAGTATTGGCGATTTAAAGGTATGTAACCAATTATCGGTTTAAAAATTTCATTTTCCTGGAAGAGGGTAAAAAAAATAATATTTTTTTATTGTGTTGAATAAGCGTTTTTTTATGTTTTTGAGGGTGCTTAATTAGAATCTGACGTCAATTTTTGTTTAAAAAAATCTATAGAGGTAGTTTGCTTGAAAAACTAATTATTTTTTTAGAATTTAATTAACCTAAACCAAAATCTATGGAGCGACTGTATTTTTCCTTAAATTCGCAATCAAAACTAAAAATCTTGGTGCAAGAATCATGTGGATATCATTTTTTAAACTCGAGATAAAAAATAAATTAGTATAATGCTTTTTTTTTTCTCGGCTTCTAGGGCCCATTGGTCGGAACGGCAAAATACGTGTCTAATATTTTTTGACCAGGAACCTCCAAAAATATTGCCAACAAGATCCCTGAGAGACTGAGTGTGTCCTCCTCTTGTAAGTCGGAAACCACACCTGTGAAACTTTAGACTAATTTTTATCGCAAACAGATACCACTAGATAAATTTTGAAAAGACCGAAATGAGGCCTGCTTCTTCCTTTTTTAAAGGGTATCCCAAGAAATTGTAGTTCATTCTTTTGAGAAGCTATGACGTGAAAAAGAGCAATATAGAAGGAAAATATTGAATTGTCTAAAAGCTAACCGTTGGCATCGCCCGCGTGACTCTTATTTTTTTAAATACGACTACTTTGAAGCTGAAAGGGATTATTGTTTGATCAAATGACACGTCAAACTTCAAATTCTAAGATACAAGTTTTCTTAATAAGCTATATAAATAGCTGGCTAAAACTTATCTATCCAAACATATTAATATATTAGTGTATATAACACACGTTTATATTTATTTTATTTTTTAAAAATGTTAATATATAACTTTTATTATAATTATAATACACTTTTAGCTGTGAAAAAATGTTTCATTTCATTCTCCGGTTAATCCGACCTTTTGGCCATCATGCCGTCCGTACCCTTTGGTCCCTTATGATCAGTAATGTTCTACGGTATAGTTATTTGTTTGATTTGAGATACCGAATTATAGTTAAGATTGGGTGTATATAGGGCTATCATGACTGATGCAGGGTAATCTTTAGGCCAAAATAAATTGATATATTAAATTTTATTGGATATTTTCAATCACTTCCGGGAAATCGGAACTCCAGAGTTGAGGTGCATACGATTGTGTTGAGGAGACCAAAGCGTCAGAAAGAAAGTTATGTTTATTTGATGCATCATTCCACTTTATTTTGATCCTATTGCAACATTTATTTATTGAATTGAATACATTATTTTTTTTTAAATAATATTATTTCCTATAATTACACTTTCAATAATTTAATTTTTTTTTTTTTAATTGAAATTTACAACTGTACAATATATATACATCTAGTAAATGTGTTTACAACAATTACAATAACATGCAAAAACTTGAAAAACACTAATCATCAGTAGCACTTCAACTAAAATTCTACAATAGAAAGTCTCTAGGCCATTTTCTTTTTAGACGCCTCGGAGGATAATTGGGAATGGAGTGAGAAGCAATTTGAGCGACTAGATAATTAGTGGGTTATGGAGTTTGCTAGGATAGGTTATTATTATTTATGTATAATAATATTAAATTATTAAATTAAAAATTATTATTTAAAAAATAATGAGTGAAAAAATATAATTACACTTTTTTACTAGAGTTCATGGAATATTGGCACAAACGGAAATGAAATGAATCTAAAGGCCGGTTTACACGCTACGTCTTATTGTACGTGTTGTCGAGCATACAAAACGTACGCCAAAACGTGTTTTCCCTTCCGTTTTCTACCTGAGTTCCAATTCAGACTCTTGAGTTGTGTGAAGTTTGTTTAGCGAATCTTTTCGAGAGACATTGTTTTTTTTTTTTATTATGTAGGAAATAAACCTTCTTTCTTTTATTTTATCAACTATAAACGAGTTTATTTTTTGTAACTGTTTCTTTATTTTCCATCATGTCTACTTCTTTTTATTTTTTAAGTTCCCCGTACGCGACTTTTTTTTATTAGTCACTATAGTCTTGATTTTACTTGCCACAAAAGCGGAAAAATTGTATACATTTCAATGTATTCCACGAGAAAATCGAGGGTGTATTGCAATAAGTCTGACATTATTAGGTTGTTTTGTCCGATCTTGGCCAAGTTCATGACTAGCTCCACTCCAGTTCGCTTCATTCTCCCCAAAACAACCTAATAATGTTAGGTTTTACAATTTTCTCCTTTTTTTTTTTTTTTTTTTTTTTTTTTTTTTTTTTTTTTTTTTTTTTTTTTTTTTTTTTTTTTTTTTTTTTTTTTTTACGTCCACTGTTGCGTATATGCATGATTAATTTAACAATTTTTTTTTTATTTTTATAAGTTAAAATATTTTCTGATTTGTAACACCAACTTATCATTTATGGTTCATAATTATTAAAAATAATTCTTCAATAAATTTAATGTTCTATTAATCCATTGAAAAATTATAGTACAATTGGTTATTTTTCAATGCAAACGAATTGATGATTTTAACATTAACTTCAGCCAAATAATAGGTGCTGTGATTAAATCGTGTGAGTGTTTTAATGTTAAATTACACCCATATTGCTATACAACAAACCACAAATAAAAAATTAAAATTGTCATTTTTGTGTAAAATTATGTGACCATTGTAATTTGATAATTTCTGTAAAGGATTCTATGATTCAAGCATTAGGAAGAAAAGTTTTCATGAAATAGTATTATTGTAGCATTTATAAATGTATATCACCTTTCTTATTATATGGAGGCAACCATTATAGGTGAACATGAATTTTTTTTTTTTTAATTCTTTTAAAATATGTTAATTCTAAACATATCCTAAAAATATTTCTTTGAAGAAAAATAAGAACTTTCAAGCCTAAACCCTAAGTGGGGGGGGTAGGAGACAAGTCCGACTTCCACATTAGGGTACATTTTTTCAATATTCAAAATTATAGTTGGTGTGACTATGCAATAATTAAAGGAACCTGATCAATGTGTGCGCGGATATTATTTGCTGATTAAACAACGACGCTAATTATTGCTAACCGATTCCCAAGGCCTTTAAGAGGTGCAAACATAGTCCATTATATATACCAGGACAGCATCCTAACTTATCACTTATCAAATCGATAGCAATCATGAAGGTATTCCTTGCAACACTCCTCATCATCGGTTTTGCCGCTGCAGTTCCTTCTCCCAAGAGCATCTTGGATGACCTGAAAGCTAAGCTCCAACAGGATGTGAAAGATATCCAGGCACACACCGAGCAAGCAGTCCAACAGATATCTGACGATGCAAAGAAAGGTATCGCCGCCTTGATCAAAAACCCCATCACAGGTCTAGGACCTCTCGTCAAGGATCTGTCTAATGACATCAAGAATGTGGTGACCACATCGATCTCCGATTCCAAAAATGTAATCGAGCACATCCAGACAGCCATCAATGTAAGTAAAATCTTTCCTTCATAAAGTATATGGGGTTTATAAGAGCAGCTAGAAATGTGAGGAATTGATTAAAATTTAATTTAATTTTGACTCTAATTTGTTTTTCAATTTTTCCTAGTATTTAAGCAAGCACAATCTAATATATACATTAAGTAATCTTAGTTAATAAACATTTGATAGTTATAAAACAGAATATTGTCATTCCTCTAGTAAATTTGTCAGACAATATTATTTCTTTTCAATTTACTTATTAATAATTTTATCTAATAGGCATTGTCTGAAGTGGACGCCACCCCACTGCGCCAAATCTTGGACAACCTAAAGAATGAACTGAAAGGAGATGTAAAGGACATGAGAGCTTCCGCCCATCAACTTCTAAAGCAGGTCCTCTCCCACGCTGGAGATGGTGCCAAGGCTCTTATCACAGACCCAGCCAATGCCTCCAAGATCATCAAGGAGAACTGGAACACCGACTACAACCAGCTCATGGCCGACAGTAACCAATTTGTTGCCACCGTCCAGAAGCAAATCCAAAATGCTATTGATGTAAGTAGCTATTAGATATTGTTTGTTGATTCGAAAGCGTAGCATCAGTTATTAATTATCAATTCATTAATATTGCAGTAATAAATAAATACATTTCTAAAGACAGTTATATTAATAAGAGTTTCAAATTAACCTTGATGGATGAAATATTTTTAATGAAAATTTTTCCGAGCTATAACTTCTATTCTACACGATTATCAAACTTAATCGCTTGTAAGGAAGAAAGTGTCGATGGCTATGTGGATATTTCCTTAAGACGATATTATAAAAAAAAAAAAAAAAAAAAAAAGAAATCTATTACAAGAGTACCTTCTGAAGATAAATTGAATAAAACACCGTTGATATCTGGTATTCGTGGGTTAAACGTCATTATAAAGAAACATAACAATATTGATAATATTACAGTAGAATATAATATAATAGATTCTGTTGACTTTTCCTGGAATTTGGAAAAAAATGTACTTAGTGACTTTTACCTCCAAGAAGACGATATAATTGAGTTCCATTTATATAAAAATCAAAATTTATTATAACCTTGACAATTATTTTTTTTTCCTAACTATATCTACACAGAAAGTAGGCTGACATAACTTTAATTTAGTTTATATTCTTATCGTTTATTTTTATATTCTATTCTAATGATGATCAGTAATAATTTATTTCTTGTTTCAGCAAATCAACGAGCAGTATAAGCAGCAGTGAGAGATTTTTTAGATGATCCATTAACTGTTAAATATTTCAAAAATATCTCAAATATAAATGTTTAACAATCAACAAGCTTTTTATTACTTAACCCTAGCTAATTACTTTACCTTTTCTTAATCGGTCAAACGTATTAATATATGCATTGAGTGGAGTAAGTTCATTTGTTTTTCTATTTTTGAGATTTTCAATAAATATTGGAATTTTTAATTTTTCATGTACAAGTCGATATTCCAATCTTTCCAATATTGGCTAATCTAACATATATCTCATTTTAACAAACTCCTTTACATGTGAGGTAATTTCATCAATACGTATCAAATCATCCTAATTTACTGGCTCAACCATTATCCAGTTTTAATCTTTCATTCAATGAAACGGCAGTGATTCCGATACATTTATTTTCCATTCCTCGAATGCCCATCTAATCTACTCTGTTTCTGAACATCTATCGCTGTAGAGCTTTAATTTAGCCATCATTGAAACAGGTTTTTTGAATTTATTGTCAAATGCTTTTCTTGTATTGAGCTTCCTTTTGAAACATCGAAATTTGGTGAATACCATTAAAGACCCTTATTAATTCAAAATGGCTTCTCGTACCATTCTGATTCTTGGCATATATCGTAATATCATCCATGTCGAATGAGTGAAATGTGGTAGTTTCTGTCCCAAATTGGTAAGTCTTGCTGGAATAGTTATTATTTTACACTATTTATCTTCTCGCTTTTTGTGATTTCCAAACTGAGGTGGAAGACAAGCCCATCTGCCTTCATCTGAATAAAGCTACAGTTGAGCCTCTCTTAGCCCACCCAATAGGAAATTTTACGTCATTGGCACCTGCTACAGTAAAACAAGGGAACCTGTTTGTTGAAATTACAATTGGCATTGCAACTGCGCATTCCAAAAAATAGAACCGCTTTAATTCAATTTGAACTCCTGGTGTTCCCGATGCTACTCGCTGACAGTTGAGTTTACATTGTTTTCATTAGGAGAATAACAGTTTGATGTTTCGTACGGTTCCTAAGAATGGACTCATAGTAATACAGCGACAGGGTCCCATTTTAATTTTACTCATCACCTTTATGCCTGTAATTTTGCTTTTTACAAATAACAGAATGGAATTCCTGGAGTTTCAGTTTAAAAAGAATAATTTTTTTTTTTTACTTTATTTGCCAACAACCTAATTTTAATGACCTTGGCGTTTTTAAGGTAATTGATTCAACTGGCACTCCCCTGAAAAAAATATCATTTCCATTCACAATTCTTCAGTTAGGTCACAAATGTTTGAATATCACTTTTTTTCAGTCTACCTCATATCACTTATTTTCTATTAATCTAATGAATGATTGAATAACTTAGATTCATTTCATTGAGACTTCCATATTTCCGTTTGTGTCCATATTCCACGAACTCTTGTAAAAAAAAAATTTATATTTTTCACTTATTATTTTTTAAAGTGTAAATTAAAAGTGTAATTATAGGGAATAATATTATTTTTAAAAAATATAAGTTATTCGATTCAATAAATAAATGATACAATAGAATCAAAATAAAGTGGAACGATGCAATAAATAATCATAACTTTATTTCAGACGCACCTCATAGCAATCGTATGCACCTAAACTCTGGAGTTACGATTTCCCGGAAGTGATTGAAAATATCCAATAAAATTTCATATATCAATTTATTTTGGCAAACAGATAGAAAATCCTGCATCTGTCATGATAGATATGGTTTAACCATTATAGCTAATTATATATAGGAACATTAGCCGTAGTAATTTTGTTGGATTTATCGTTACTAACTCACCTTTTAAATCGTTCATAATGAGGTATGTTCTAAACATTACTTTTAGACGTATAGAGCAAAACCGGGAAAAAATTTACTTTTCACCACTTTTTTAGAGAATTTCGAACATTTGAAAGCTTGTATCTTAGACTTTGAAGGTTGACGTGTCATTTGATCAAACAATAATCCCTTTCAGCCTCAAAGCAGTCGTATTTAAAAAAATACGAGTCACGCGGGCGATGCCAACTGTTAGCTTTTAGACAATTCAATATTTTCCTTCTATATTGCTCTTTTTCAAGTCATAACTTCTCAAAAGAATGAACTACAATTTCTAATGGGATACCCTTTTATAAAGGATGAAGCAGACTTCATTACGGCCTTTTCAAAATTAAGCTAGTGGTTTCTGTTTGCGAAAATAATTAATCTAAAGTTTCACAGTTGTGGTTTCCGACTTAGTATTAAAATATTCACAATATATAAATAGTTATAAGGCATCTAATACTAGAATGTCAATTCCACGGGGTGAAAAATATATTTGAACGATTACCTGTTACAACCGGATGAGTCGAAAACTTTGAAGCATTGATATAGAAAATAATGAATAATTGACTTGACTGATAGCCTGATGGATAATTATTGCTTTTGCAGTGGCAATCGTGCAGCATGAACGATTTTTTAAATCTACACTATTAAAAAAAAAGTTTAGGTACCTCTTTGGATATATTGTGTATTACATAATGTACTTTAGTTTATACATTATTAATCATGTATATTTTGTATTATATCTCTAGTTCCATTATAACCTAACAGCTAATATTTAAGGGTTTGACTGGGCTGTAGTCATTAAAGAAGACAAACATATACTACACTTTATATAAACATAATTATTATCGACGCAATGATAGAAATAATTTGGATAAGAACAACTCAACTTGTTATTCCTTTGAATTCATGTCACTCAAAATATATCGTTGCATATAGATCAGGAAAAAAACAAAACAAAAAAAAAATGAATTATAATATGCTGTATTTTCAATCATCATGTTTTATTTAACAATGAATAGAAATGCCTCACTCCTTAAGGACCTTAAAAAAATCATTGGAAAAAAGACCCTCTTCTTCTTTATAGACGTCTTCTTACGTCAGAGTTAATCAAAAGCAATGTTTCAATTATAAACGCCGTATTTAACTTTTCAAATTCAATTTATGTTGTAATTCTTTTCAAAATATAATTCAATTTTATATTTCTCAAATTATATTTGTATACAATAAATGTCAATTACAATTTATTGTTTTGTTTAGTTGAACGACTGCATCATTGGATCCTTTGTTTTGCACAGAGGCATTCAACCAAATCCTTCCGCCGTCTTAAAACAGTTAAATAGTCGAATATTTTTTAAAAAGTGTCCTTTTTAGGTCCGCGATCTTAAAACCGTTAAATATTTTAAAACAGTATCCTGGAGGACTACAATGGCAGTAGTTATCCTTCGGATAACTTAACAAACCGTTAAAACAGCAATCCTTAAGGACGAAAAAGCTAATTCTAATTGTGGATGGAGAGAGTGGCCAAGGATGTCCTTCTGCCTCGAAAAAACGTCAGATCCTGGCAGATCTGTAAAACAGTGTTAAACAGGACACTGTTTTACTGATCTGCCAGGATCTGACTTTTTTTTTGAGGCCGAGGAAGGACATCCTTGGCCACTCTCTCCATCCACAATTAGAATTAGCTTTTTCGTCTTTAAGGATTGCTGTTTTAACTGTTTTTAAAGACACTGTTTTACAGATCTGCCAGGATCTGACGATTTTTTGAGGCCGAAGGACATCCTTGGCCACTCTCTCCATCCACAATTAGAATTAGCTTTTGCGTCCTTAAGGATTGCTGTTTTAACTGTTTTTAAGGACACTGTTTTACAGATCTGCCAGGATCTGACGATTTTTTGAGGCCGAAGGACATCTTTGGCTACTCTCTCCATCCACAATTAGAATTAGCTTAAACCAGTGTGTTTATTTGCTGTAACAAGAAATTATCCATTACTGATTATCATTAACACAGGAAACACAAATAAAATATCATGATATTTTGGAATACTCAGAATAACTCTAATGAAACTGTAATAGACTGGTTATATTTAATAAACGAATACAATTATTAAACTCAGAATAAATTAGTTAATATTCATGAAAAACATGTGTCTAGGAAGGTAACGTCACTTCTATCTTTTTCTTCACGATTCTTTGTGGTGTCATGATATGACCACCACATCACTCCCCCCTCAGTGTAACACTTACTAGATGTGGCAAGGCAATCTAAATCTTCGGCCTGAAGATGCTATTGTCTCTTGGTGACGAGGGGGCTTGAGAAACGAACTGTTTTCCTTGGCTTACTTTCCTCGGATTTCTGTGGATGATAAGTGTTCTGTGTAAGTTGGTGCCGGGATTCGGATGTGTCTGTCGCTGCTGTGTAGGCTGGCTTTAGTCTATCTCGTGATACTACAGCCGGTTTGCCGTTGATGTTAATGGTGAAGGTCTTTTCCGTTCGTTCAATGACTTTATGTGGTCCGGTGTAGGCTGGTGTTAGGGGAGGTCGGCAAGCATCGTCCCTGAGAAAAACAAAACTACTGGTGTGCAGATTGGGGTGGTTATAAATTTTTGGCTGGCAGTGCCAGACTGGCGAGGAAGGCTTGCTTTGCCTCAATATGTCAGCGAGGTTGGCTGCAAAAGTTGACTGAGGAATCTCTGGACCGGTTTTGTCTAAAAACAGATCCCCAGGCAATCGTAGCTTGGTGCCGTATACTAATTCGGCTGGACTGGATTGTAAGCCCTCCTTCACGCATGAGCGCAGACCCAGAAGAACGGCCGGCAGATGCTCTGTCCAAGGCCTGCTGGTTTTTTGGAGTCGGCATGTAAGAGCCGTCTTGAGGGATTTATGCCATCTCTCGAGGAGCCCATTGCTCTGAGGGTGATAAGCCGTAGTGTGCTGTATTTTAGCACCCATTCTGTGTGACAACGCCTGAAAGAGGTTCGATTCAAAATTTCGTCCTTGGTCGGTTATAATTTGAGTGGGTGTGCCAAAACGAGAAATCCAGTGCTCCCAAAAAGCTGCTGCGACTGTTTCCGCAGTTTGGTCAGGTAAAGGAATGGCTTCTGGCCAACGGGTGTATCGATCCATGCAGGTAAGGAGGAACCTGTTACCTTTAGCCAAAGGCAGTGGTCCAACGATGTCGAGGTGGACGCAGGCAAAGCGTTGATCGGGTGTTTTTAATGGCATCAAAGGTGTCTTCTCATGTTGGTTTATTTTGGCCTTTTGGCACTCAATACATTGCTTGACGAAAGCTGTAATGTACTTAGATATGTGTGGCCAGAAATAGCGCTCCTTAATGAGTTTTAAGGTTGACGTCCGACCTGGGTGGGAAAAATTATGTAAGTGTTCGCAAATTATTTGCCGGAATCGTTGTGGTACATAAGGAAGATGTTTGCCATTGTATACCTTGCAATACAGGATTGATGATGTATCTAACTGCACTGGTGTCAGGCCAGGTGTTTTCGAGCTTTGTATGAGATAGTTTAATTCGTTGTCGTTCTGCTGTGCTGCAGCGAGTTCTTCAGATGTAGGGATGCGTTGTGAGATGGACTCTATCCTGGACAAGGTATCAGCCACAATGTTTTTGGTTCCTGATATGTGTCGTATGTCGCACGTAAATTCCGAGATATAAGAGAGCTGTCGTGTTTGTCTGGGACTAGCTGTATCTGATGTCCGTCGCAGTGCGTAAGTAAGAGGTTTGTGATCTGTAAAACACGCAAAAACTTCGCCCTTCCAACATGTGCTTGAAATGTTTTATGGCGCAGTATATGGCGAGTAACTCTCTATCGTATGTGGAATATAAAACCTCTGTAGGGGTCAACTTTCTGGAGAAAAACCCGAGTGGCTGTATAACGCCGTTAACTATTTGCTGCAAAACCCCGCCTATTGCTACATCAGAAGCGTCCGTGTACAGTTGTAGCGTGCCCAAAGGGTTTGGGTGATGTAAAAGCGCCACTCGTTCTAAAGCTTGTTTACTTTCCTGGAAAGCGGTATCCAATTCGGTTGTCCAGGTAATAACGGAGTTTTTTGCCCCCGTTATGGCATTTAACGGTGCCTGACTATGTGCAGCATGTGGAATAAACCTTCTATAGAAGTTAAGCATACCCAAAAATCTGCGGAGTTGTGAGATTGTATTGGGGCGCGGAAACTCTTTGATTGATTTTATTTTATTCTCAATTGGTCTAATGCCAAATTCCGAAATCTCATGGCCCAGAAATGATACCGACGGTTTGCAGAAAACGCATTTTGATAAGTTTAACGTGATGCCACATTCTTTTAGGCGTTGGAAGACTGTTTCTAGGTTTTGCATGTGTTCGTTTAGGTTGTCTGAAGCTATGAGGATGTCGTCTAAGTATATGAAGCAAAATGGAAGATTGTGAAGGATTTTATGAATAAAGCGTTGAAAAGTCTGAGCCGCGTTTCTCAATCCAAATGGCATAAAAAGAAATTCATATAAACCAAATGGGGTTGTTATGGCGGTTTTCTCGACATGTTCAGGTGCTACTGGAATCTGTTGGTAAGCTCGTACTAAGTCGATGGTAGAAAAAATTTTTTTGTTGTGTAAAAAATTAGACGTGTCCTGGATATTGGGAAGTGGGTATCTATCGGGTATGGTAACCGAGTTCAATAATCTATAATCCCCACATGGTCGCCATTCCCCGTTCTTTTTCTTCACCATATGTAAGGGACTAGCCCATGAACTGCTCGAAGGGCGACATAGACCTAAAGATTCCATGGTTTCAAATACGTTTTTGGCCAGCAGTAGTTTGTCAGGTGCTAATCTTCTAGGTCTACAACTCACGGGGTTTCCTTTAGTTTCGATGCGATGTTGTGTTGAGTGCTTCACTTTTGTGACTTCTTGCAAAGTGGGTGGAGAGTCTAAACCGTATGTTTTAAGTAGCGCTTTTATAGGGTCGATTGGATCAATTATGCTGATTCTGCCTGTTGGTTCGATGTCGCATTGGAAAACGGATGTACGTAGAGGAAGAAATGAGTTCCTATCGATGATTCTTTGTCCGGTTAAATCAACCAGAAGATTAAAATGTGTGATGAAGTCGGATCCGATTATAGGTTTGGAGACGTCAGCTATGAGAAATGAGAAATGAAATAACTTTGAAAGTCCAAAGTCCAATTTTAGTTTGCGTTGCCCGTAAACAGCTATGCGCGAGTTGTTCGCTGCGTGCAAGAATTTTGAGGGCGTTGTTTTCCTATCCCCGGATCTTGTCGACTAAAAATGGGACTTTAGTATTTCGGTCAGTTAAGAAAAGGCGGCTTGTCTTCGTGTGGCAGGTGCACACCGCCGTTGCCTGCCTCA
Source organism: Euschistus heros (assembly GCA_003667255.2). Classification (NCBI taxonomy): domain Eukaryota; kingdom Metazoa; phylum Arthropoda; class Insecta; order Hemiptera; family Pentatomidae; genus Euschistus; species Euschistus heros. Next base: position 3,394,534 of record RCWM02000065.1, on the reverse strand, counting down.
GAACTAGTTTTTTTGAACTGAAAGAGCATGGTGGTTGGCATCTTTTAGCTTCTTTGCCAAATTTTAGGTGATACCAGCACTCCTTAGGGCTGGGGCTGTAATATGCGCGCTGTGAGAAGCTTGACCGCTGTTGTGCTCGTGTTCTGCTTCTGCCTGGGGTTGGTGATCGTCTTCTAAATTGTGAAGAAATTTTTCTTACTTCACCTCTCAATGCCTCTACTTCCTGTCTGAGGTCCAAATCAACTTGTCGATTTTTGTCCGTGATAGTGCAGACGGACGACGGGTTATTAATATCGGCTATGTTGTCTGCAATGTCGCTTAACTTATCTAAGTTCCCGTCTGTCGCCTGTAAAATTGCTTGGGTGGCTACTGGAAGTCTCTGTATCCACAGGTGCTTGATTATTTCTTCTGACATTGACGAAGTTTTCAAAGCTTTCATGTCCCTCAATAGTTGTGACGGTTTTTTGTCTCCTAATTCTAACCCTGATAGTAACTTACGAGTTTTTTGCTCTTTGCTTTCAGTACAACGTTTAATAATGGTTTTTTTAAGCAGAATATAATCAGCTGGGGGATCTGTGGATCGTAGAATATCGGCAACTGACTTTATAGTTTCACTATCCAGATTTGCTACTAGGTGATTAAATTTTGTTATTTCGTTTGTAATTTTTGCTATTTCAAACTGTGCTTCTATTTGTGCGAACCACAGATCTGCTTCAGCTTTCCAAAAGGGTGGAAATTTAATAGAAACATGACTTACAGTGGGTGTTTGCTGATGCTCTGGTTGTGAGTCGAATTTAAGCTGAGAGATTTCATTTTCCAAAGCAGTGATTTGTTTTTTTATCGCATCCATTTCGGGGTCACCAATTTGGAATACTCAGAATAACTCTAATGAAACTGTAATAGACTGGTTATATTTAATAAACGAATACAATTATTAAACTCAGAATAAATTAGTTAATATTCATGAAAAACATGTGTCAAGGAAGGTAACGTCACTTCTATCTTTTTCTTCACGATTCTTTGTGGTGTCATGATATGACCACCACAATATAAACTAAGAAAAAATAGAGTTATTCAAAATCAAGTTTTGATTTAATTATGGGGGGGGGGAAAGATTTTTAAAGACTTAAATAACGACATTGTTTTTAGAAAATTATAAATAATCTACAATTCGAACGTTTTATCTTTTATCAGCAAATTACTTTTCGTTTTTAAACCAATTTCATATTTTTTTCTAATGATTAAGAATGGAACCTAATGAATAATGTCAATTTATTTCATACAAGCATACAGGCTTACAGAGCTATAAAAAAAAAATAATAATTTCATCTAAATCAAACCTCTGCCTGCGTGTCAACTCATTAGGCATTTATCTAGATCTTAATAAACAATTAAATACATTTTTTGAGAAAAACACGATTTTTACCATTAAAGCTGTAAAATCTCTTCCCTATATATATCTGCATATCTATATATATATATATATATATATATATATATATATATATATATATATATATATATATATATATATATTTGACATATGTATATCTATTCCCTACAATTTGAACTTTTTATTATTTGTGAGCAAATTACTTTTCGTTTTTAAGCCAATTTCATAAATTTTATGAATATTCATAAAACAAATGAATAATGCCAATTAATTTCTTACAAGCATTTAAGCTTAATAATCGTTAATAATGAAGTTTACAATGCCAGGAAAGTTACAGAGCTCTATAAAAATATGATATTATTTCATCTAAATTGAACCTCTGCCTACTTGTGAACCCATTAGGCATTTGACTAGATCCTAATGAACAATAACCAACATCTAAGAGCTACTTACATCCATAGAGCCGTGAATCTGCTTCTTGATGGTGGCAGCGTATTTCCTGCCCTCGGAGACGAACAGGCTGAAGTCAGCGATAAAGTATTCTTGGACGATCTTTGAGCCGGTGGAGGGGTCTCGAAGAAGTGCCTTGGTGCCCTCACCGGTGTGGACTAGGACCTGCTTGAGGAGGTTCTGGGCGGTAGAGCCCACCTTCACGATATTTCCTTTCAGATCACTCCTCAGGCTGTTGAGGATTGTCACAATTTGGCGAGGTTTGGCTGCGTCCACTTTTGACAATTCCTTTTGAATAGAATAATCTATAAATAAATAACCAAAATAATAATTCTTTTATCAGATTATCATTTTGTTCTTCTTGAAATAGCATTTGGTTGTCTTGTTTTTTTTTTTTTTTTTTAAATAAATAGATCCAATGTAAATTGAAAATAAAAAAAAACAACAACAAAGCAATGTCATTTAAAAAAAAAATTAAATAATTTTTTTAGTTCCATACAATAAATAATATTCTTTTCCATGGAGTTTTTAACCATGCATATTTAAATCATTTATGAAGGATTAGACGCTTTATTATTATTTTTTAATTATTAATTAAAAATATTATTATTTTATTGAGTTGGTATTAAAATCTCTCGCAATTGAGAGCAATGAGTTATATAGATAACTATAAATAATATTAAGATAATAAAAATATATATATGTATATATATATATATATATATATATATATATATATATATATATATATATATATATATATATATATATATATATATATATATATATATATATATATTATATATATATATAATATAAATTAATTTAACAAACATACTTTGTATATAATACACACTAAGCCCAGGGATCCCTGACCTAAACCTGTTAAACCTTCATAATCCAGGTTCAAATGAAAACCCAGTGGAGTCTGAGTGAGAGCGCTGTAGTACAGTCTCTCAAGGGATGAATGGAGAAATTAGCAGCTAGACAAATTATACGTCATTAAGTAAGGTTACCGCCTTATATGATATTGATTTCGACAGATAAGCTGAAGTTTTGACAACATTGAGTTAATGTAAGTTGCATTGGAGAAAAATGTACATAAATTATAAATTCTGTGGCCATTCCCCCAAAAACTAATTTGAAATAATAGCTAATCAGCACATATTTTTTCATTAAATGAGTATGAAATTTAAGAAGGTAATACTAATATATAAACGCTAAATAATAAAAAAGACATACAGTTTAAGAGTCCAACTTACATTGGTGGCTGCCTGAATGTGCTCACAAATTTTCTCGGTATCCGAGACAGTTCTGCTGACCACGCTTTTAAAAGTGTTGGACACATTATTGACGAGAGGTCCAAGCCCTGTGATGGGGTTTCTGATTAAGGCTTCTGTATTATCCTTTGCACCCTTAGCCATCTCTTCCACTGTCTGCTGGATGCTTGTTTGAATACTTTTCACGTCCTGTTGAAGCTGAATCATAATAATTAGCCGTGTTTTATCAACAAATAATATTAAAACGTAGCACCATTATCTGTAACATATTTACTGAAATAAACATTTTTTATATTCATATGTTATTTTATCATTTTTTATGTAATCTTTTTTTTCTAATACTTGTCTTTATTCTTATTGAGTTGGAGATTATTTCAGGAATGATATATCTAGATATATAACAAATATCTAAATAATTATAAAATATTATAACTTTTTAAATTTAATTTACAGATTAATCTGATTAGTTTATTAATAATTGCACCATATCCTGTAATTTGGATTCAAATATAATGAAATGAAACAATATGAACTTTGAACTTAAATCGACTTTTTTAATAAATGATTTATTCGAAATTCGAAAGTCGGAAGGCCGTTTATCTTTTGGAAGGCGCAGTTTTAATGCCAACAGTAATTTCATGAAATTGGTATTATTTATTCACATATTCTACAGTAGTAGGTGCAGATGACCTATAATTATCTATGTAAGAATGTCAAGAAGTTTTTGATCATTGATAAGATGTCACAAATCTGAAAGGAGTTGTACTTATCCTTCAACTCTATTTAACCTATTTATGGCCAAGAGTAAAAAGTTCCTTTTTTTTCTCCAAAGAAATATTTTTAGGTTATGTCAATTTATAGAAGAATTGAAAAAAATATTTTTTTTGTTCAGGTATATTGGCGGCAAATGTTACGTAAGCTAAACATTGGCTTGTAGAATATTTATTTATTTTATTTTTTTTCAGAAAAAGGAAAGGTGATATATTAATAAATGCAACAATAATAATGTTTCATTAAATTTTTTATAGCTACAGTTTGAATCAAATCCTTCAAAGATATAAAAAAATTACAATATTTACACAAATACCACAGAATTTTATTTTTTTTATTTGAGGTTTGCTTTATAGCAATATTACATCACCCTCACGATTTAATCATAGCACCCCTTATTTGGCTGAAATTAATATTTAAATCTTACTACTTATAAGCGTTGAAAAATAACCATTTGTATAATTATTTTTCGATTGATTAATAAAATTTATAAATTTTCTATTTGTGGTTTGTTTTTGTGTAATTTAACATTACATCAACCACACAATTTAATCATTGCACCCCTTATTGGGCTAAAATTAATATTTAAATGTTACTAGTCATTAGTGTTGAAATAAATATATATAATGAAAATAATCATTTGTAAAATTATTTTTTGATAGATCAAAAGAACATAAAATTTATTAAAGATTTATTTTTAATAATTACAAACCTTAAATCAAAAGTTGGTAATATAAATAAGAAAGATATTTGAACTCATAAAAATAAAAAAAACTGTTAAATTAATGTTGCATATACGCAACAGTGGATGTAAATGTGTTGAAAAAAGCAAAAGGCTGGAAGGTTAAGAGCTTAACTAATAATAATAATAATTTTTAATACCATGCGATTGTAAATAGTTTGGTTTGTTTTATTTAGTTATGCTATATTTTTAAAAGACTTTTATTTTTTTTGTATTTATAGGTTAAGGGTCATTCCGAGATTATAGACTAAATATAAAAAGTAAAATTCCAAGAAAAATATATTTTTTAATTTGCTCTCACTGACACTGAAATTTTGATTGTTGATATTGGGAATGGTGGTATCGACAACCCGTGTAAATTTGTAAATTTGTCCTTTAAATTTACAAAAAGAATATCCTGTTTGTTTTTCTCGAAGTGTGGTTCATAAGCCGCTCCCCAATACACTTTGATGTTCCCATTTAGATATATAATAACGTATTGCGTTTATTTCTGCAATATTTTCTTATAACAGAATAAGATTCTAGTTGTAGCCTCCTGATGAAAATTTTTAGCTACATTGTATGTGAAAAAGTTTTTTATTTATTTTGATATTACTTTTTCATATCTGAAATTATTGGCCCTACCCTAAAAATAGCTCATCATTTCAATTCACAAACTGATAATATAAAATATAACTTCAAAAGAAATTTATTTTAGTTCAATATGTTCAAAGTTACAAAATTTGTGCAATAAAAAATAAACTAATGAGATTTATTAATGTTCAAATATTATTTGTTGATCAAACATGGATGCTAATTATTATATTATTATTTCCAAGGCTGTGAAAAGACCAAAACAAAATAAGATACATATATAAAGTAGGGTAGTACATCAACTCATCAGTTATCAAAGCGATATCAATCATGAAGGTATTCGTCGCCATCCTCGCCATCGTCGGCTTTGCCGCTGCAGTCCCTTGCCCCATCGTAAAATCCCTTAAAGATCAGCTTCAACAGGACGTGAAATGTATTCAAACAAGCATCCAGCAGACAGTGGAAGAGATGGCTAAGGGTGCAAAGGAAAACACAGAAGCTTTAATCAAAAACCCCATCACAGGGCTTGGACCTCTCGTCAATAATGTGTCCAACACTTTTAAGAGCGTGGTCAGCAGAACTGTCTTCAATTCCCAAAATGTTTGTGATCACATTCAGGCAGCCATCAATGTAAGTTGGACTCTTAAACTATATGCCTCTTTTATTATTTAGCATTTAAATAGTAATAATACTGTCTGAAAGTTGAAACTCATTTAATAAAATATTGGTGCATATTAGCTATTAGTTCGGCGTTGTTTGTGGCGTATATGTACCATTCTATCCAAACTTTCCGGCAAAAAAAAATGTCTTTAATAACTGAAAAATAGCATTCAATTCTATAATTTTCAGAGGCAAATAGATATTCTATCTGAATTTTAACCTGATTTAATGTCATATTGTTCTCTATAATTTTTCTACAAATGTTCATTACAAGCGATATTGTTTACTTATGTTTTGAAGACCTACCGTTTTTTTGCTTTTTCGGAGACATTGAAAAGTATAGAGTAGAAGAGTGTGCAATTTGTAAAACTTCATAATAAGAAGAAAGTATATAGGATTATATTTGGCATCGAATTTAAAATGAATATGTTTGTTTTTATAACTCCTCCGAAGTTGCAGTAAACTAAACATTTTCTAAATAACTGAACGCGCCTACCAATAGCTATTTTAAGTGTAAAAGGGTATCAGTGGGTAATAATTGTATAAATATTATAAAATCACCCATCCGTCTTTGTTGTTGTAATTTACTGACGGATTATTCTATTCAAAAGGAATTGTCAAAAGTGGACGCTGCCAAACCTCGCCAAATAGTGACAATCCTCAACAACCTGAGGAGTGAACTGAAAGGAAATATCAAGAAGGTGAGCTCTACCGCCCAGAACCTCCTCAAGCAGGTCCTAGTCCACATCGGTGAGGGCACAAAGGCACTTCTTCGAGACCCCTCCACCGGCTCAAAGATCGTCCAAGAATACTTTATCGCTGACTTCAGCCAGTTCGTCTCCGAGGGCAGGAAATACGCTGCCATCGTCCAGAAGCAGATTCAAGACTCTATGGATGTAAGTAGCTCTTAGATAATAGTTATTGTTTATTAGGATCTAGTCAATGCCTAATGGGTTCACAAGTAGGCAGAGGTTTAATTTAGATGAAATAATATTATATTTTTAAGGAGCTGGCATAGTAAATTTCATTCCTCACGATTATTGAGATTAAATGCTTGTAAGAAATAAATATCTCATAGTTCATTAAATTCCATTCTTAATCATTAGAAAAATTTATAAAAGTAGTTTAAAAACGGAAAGTTATTTGCTCACTAAAGATGACAAATTCAAATACATAGATGGATATTTTATTTCGTTTTTTCGAAAACAATGTCTTTATTGAATTTAATGACTTTGACAATCGGATATTCTATTTTGTTATTTTTTTCATAAGTATATCAAAATTCTTTTTATACCTAGAAAGGAATCATTTGCCAGACTCTTAAAATAAACTGAATGAAACAAATCAAAGAGTTGCAGAGTGGCTGGGATACCAGGGACTTATCGTATCCATGCTGTTAAAAAAAAAACTAAAATTAAACCCTACCAATATCAAAATAAACCTTTATTTTGAAAACTCAAATCATCCCTTAGTCCTAAAAGTTCATCGATATCTCTCTATGTTGGAAGATTTAGGTAAGTCAGTAAACTTTATATGGATTCCGAGCCAGGTGGAGATATTTGGGAATGAGGTCGCAGACCGGGCCGCCAAGCAAGCACTCATACTCTCAGGCCGAGGGACCGCCATTTTAACACCCTGGGAAATAGTTCTTCCTCTGAAAAGAGAAATATTGGATGCCTGGCAATCCATGAGGGATGAAAGTCCACCAATTAAAGAATATTAAAAAAACAGTCAAACCATAGACCACATCTAATCGCTCTAGTCGCAGAGAGGAAGGTGCATTGGCCAGAATTGGAATCGGACATACCAATCTGACTCAATCATAACTGATAAGGAAAGAACCACAACCAAAATGCCAACACCGTGACAACTCTCTTACAGTCAGTAACATCTTACAAGACTGTCCATTTTACATTTCAAGTTTGAATAGATTAGGACTCCAGCCAGAAATTACCGTTTTATTAAATAATGATAAATCAACTAAAAAATCTGTATTTAATTTTCTTAAAACTAACAATCTGTTAAATATAAAATATATAGCTCAACAATGTTTTTATAGAAGATATGTATAAAATAAGTCTATATGTTGTATGTATGTGTTGAGCGTGTGAGTGTTTATGTATAGGTTTTTTTTTTTATTATTATTATTTTGTATCCTGTGTTAATGATAATCATAATGTATAATTTCTCTTGTTACAGCAAATAAACAAACTTGAGTGAGGTGTTTTTTAACATCTCCAATCATTGTTGAATAAAAAAACTGGTGGATCGCAAATAAAACAGATTGATAATCAGCATATTTTCATTTTTTTTTTTACCCTGTTCTATAAGCAACGATATATTTTCAGTGACATGAATCCAAAGAAATACCAAGTTGAGTTGTTCTTATCCTAATTATTTTTTTCAATGGGTCAAGGATACTTAGGTACTTAAAGTATGTGTCGAGTGTAGTATATCTTGTCTATACAAATGACTACAGCGCAGTCAAACCCCGAAATATTATAAACATCTGAATAGCTGAAAAATATTGGGGAAATAATGATTTTTTTTATTGTTTTTAATACATGCGCTATAAACAATAAAGATAACAAGAAATATAGTATAAAATATACGTGATTAATAACGTATTAATTAATGTACATTACACACTAATCATGTATTTATTGTTTTATATGTCAGTGCTTCGACATTTTGTTTTCAAGTGATTAAATATGCCTGTTGCATTAAAACAAACATAATTTTGGACAAGCTGAAAGAAATAAGAGTATAAGGTCTCATAAAGTATTTCCAGAAACGATCAAACTTTCAACGTTCGATTTGGAAACTCTCCCAAAATAATCAACAGGAGAACGGGGTTCCACAGGGTAGTGTAATATTTTAATATTCAAAACTACACTAACCTCATCTAAACTTTCTGCAAATTGAGCTGATAATAAATGTTAATTTTTGAATTCATATATATTTGGAGAAAGACTGTCAATTAAGTTCACCTTTTCACATCGAAAAGAGACTTTTAGTGTCATTTATTATTTTAAAATATGCCGCGCGGGACTCAACTAAGTGCAATTGAGCAGCAAAAGATTATTGATTTAAGATGTGGCACAAAGGCAAATTGCACACAGTGTTGTTAAAAACTTTTTTAATTTAGGGCCAGATCACTGCGGGAAAAATAAAAAAAACCCGCAAAGGCTCCAGGATTCTCCAAGCTTGTGAAACGCGCCATTTTAAGGAAAATATAAAAAAATTTGTGCTTCTTCTGCCCAGATTGTAAAGCAATTTAACCTTGGATGTGATGCCAGTTAGTATGAAAATGAACAGTAGTACTAGGTTTTTAAAATATCGTAAAATTACAAGAAAACCACGCCAGAAAATTACTTCCCCACCCCATTGTGGCCTTAATAATCGTGCCAGTAATAATTAAAACACCCGGCCATCAAGATTTAATTTTTTTTCGTCACTAAAAATCACCCTTGACCAAATGTGGCTTTCCTGAATGTGTTTTTCAGCAAACTGTAAGCACCATTGAGTGTGAGGTTTTTTGAGCTGTGGTTTTCTTATAATTTTACAATATTTTAAATATCTGGTCTCAGCTATCCGTTTCCGTACTAAACTGGAGTCACGTCCAAGGTTAAATCGTTTCATAGTCCAAGCAGAAGGAGGACCAGTTTTTGACATTTCTCTTAAAATAGCGCGTTTCACAAGCTTGGAAAATCTTGGAAGCCTTCAAGTATTTTTCCCGTTGTGTTCGGGTCTTAAATTCAAAAAGTTTTTAACAACACTCTGGGAGGGGTTTAACTCGCGATCAATTTATTTACGTTTGTATAATACCGTCACTTTTTAAGTCGATAATGTTTTGCTGCTCAATTGCACTTATTTTTAGTTGAGTCCCGCGCGGCATATTTTAAAAGAATAAATGCCACTAGCAGTCTCTTTTTGAAGTAAAAATATAAACTGAATTGACAGTCTTTCTCTAAACATAAACGAATTTAAAAATAAAAAGAGCTATCAATGCCCTGAGTCTATATTTATTCGCAACGTAAATAAGATTTGTTTAGATGAATTGTTGTTAATATTTTAAACTGAGGCATTGGCATTTAAATGCTTTAGGATATTGTTTTTTATGTGGAATTAAGTATGAAATAATACTTTGGTTAAGTATTGCTTTAGAGATTTTAAAATATTTCTACATTATCTTTTGAGTTTATACTTATTCACAGGACTGTATCTATTCAAACATATTATGTCAGTATATAAAACGTCCATTTATATATCCTTTTATTTTTAATATTGTTAATATATAAGTTTGAATATAATTATAATACACTTTTAGCTATGAAAACATTTTTCATTGAAATCTTCGGTTAATCCAATCTTTTGGCCGTTCCACCCTATAATACCGCTTGGTCCCTTATGGGTCGGATTAGTCAGGTTATACAGTATAGTAATTTGTTTTATTTGAGATTCCGAATTATAGTTAGGATTAGGTGTATGTAGGGCTAACATCCTACCATGACAGATGCGAGGTAATCTTATTGGAGACAATTTTATTGGATATTTTCAATCACTTCCAGGCAATTTGAACTCAAGAGTTGAGCTGCAAATGATTGTGATGAGGTGACTATTGCGTCAAAAAGAATTAATTTTGTTTACCACGAATAGCCATACCCCTTTAATTTCCCTTTCCTGTAATTGATCTTTTTAGAAAGAAATCGGCTGCGTTTAATTAGTATGCCTGTTTGATCAACAATTAATATTCGAACGTACATCAATCTGTTAATATACCATCATTTCACGTAAATTAGAATGGAATACATTATATATATGGATAGTATTATTGCCTATATTTACACTTTCAGTAATTTTATTACTATTTAAAAACTAAAGAGTGAAAAAAAAACAAAAAAACATTTACCAGAGTTTATGAAATATGGACACAAACGGAAATATGGGAACCTTAATGAAACGAATCAAAATCATTATTCTATTCTGTTACTTGAAAACCAGTAATACTACAGGAATAAACGTAATATAAATAAATAAAATGGGACCCTGTGGCTGTATTGCTCTGATAGCCCAGTCAATAAAGGTTTCGTGTCGCAACTAATTAGGGGAAAGCTAAATTTTTGCAAGGTGTTAGTACATAAAGCATACACTAAAAAAACACTAAGTCCCGACCCCCACCCCTCTTGCTTTACAATTACAAACAAGTTATGTTATATACACTTTTTTAAAAACAAACAAGTTATAAATATTTATATAGTTATAAATATGTATATAGCTTAGTTTCGCCGTAATACGTAATTATATACAGAAAACTGCCACTACAAAAAACAAAAAGTAACTTCAACAAATAAATAATTTTGATCTAGTCCCGTAAAACACCCACAGCAGAATATTGAGAAACCCACACTGTTGGGAAAAACACGTATTTTTCAGCACATTTATCACAATAACTTCAGAACTGTTTCTCCGATCCAAAATCTATTTTTTCCGTCTAAAAGCTGTTTAAATTTAACATAAGACCCTATATATTATTTTGATTGAATCTCGTGCAATACCCATGGTACAAGGCTGAGTACACCGTACTATTTCGGGATTCACTTTTTTTTTCGGCACATTTATCACTATAACTCCAAAACTATTTGTTTGATTCCAAATTTATTTTTTCCATATAAAAGCTGGTTGAATTTACTATTAGAACTAATATACTTAATTCTGATTACATTCTGAGCAATACCCACGCCAAAAGGCTAAATGTGTATGTTTTGGCAAAATGTGACGATTTTGACATGTTCAATGGGCTTTCATAGGTATTTCCCGGGATTCAATCAAAATTTGATATATTGGATATCATAGAACATTTAAACAGCTTTTATATGGAAAAAATAAATTTGGAATCAAACAAATAGTTTTGGAGTTATAGTGATAAATGTGCCGAAAAAAAAAAGTGAATCCCAAAATAGTACGGTGTACTCAGCGTTGTACCATGGGTATTGCACGAGATTCAATCAAAATAATATATAGAGTCTTATAGCAAATTTAAAATTTAAACAGCTATTTTTTCCTCTCCCATAGCTCTAAAATTATGATATGGGAAAGAGAGGAATAAACTGACATTTTTTGCAGATTTGCTTTTCTTTTGATGCATATATGTGCTAAAAGTAACGTTTTCCAAGTTCCGAGATCAGACAGCCAACAATATACGACTTTCACCCCCTCTTTCCCCTAAACCCGAAGATATTTTGAGGAAAACTTTTTATCACATTTAGAGCTAAGGGTGGTGAAGTCAGATCTTTTGATTTTTGGAGTTGAATCCTCGATGTTATATTTTGTAAAATATCAGTGATACAAGTAAACTATAAACCATTATAGCAAAAAAAAAATGCACTTTGGAAGTAATAACCTAAAAATAAACGTTATTACATTGTTGCTACATTTCAACTGAATGACTATTCATGATCATCAAAAACAGTATACGCGTTGGTGCACCTCAGCACGGCCCTTCTAGGACCCGTGCACCGGTATCCACTACCCTTTCAGCGCTCTCTATGAAGCCATCGTTTTAATGTTATGCGTTATGAGACACATAATTTTAAAAGCTAGTTTTACTATCTATAAGTTTTCTTTAACACTTTTCTTCCCAAAACGTAATGATAAAAATCTATTATTTGTTGAAGTTACTTTTTGTTTTTTGTAGTGTCAGTTTTCTGTATATAATTACGTATTACGGCGAAACTAAGCTATCTACATAAAAAGTGTATATAACATAACTTGTTTGTAATATTATTAGGAGTAATATAAAAATAAAGAACACTCCGATAGCATGATTAGGTTTCGTGCTGTCGGCATATAACCCGAGTTCCGTACTTCTGATGTAGCTAAAGGGGTGGGGGGGGGGAAGCAAGAGAGGTGGGGGTCGGGACTTTGTGATTTTTTAGTGTATACTTTATGTACTAACACCTTGCAAAAATTCAGCTTTTCCCTAAGTAGTTGCGACATAGCCTAATTTCTTGCCTTCATTGACTGGGCTATGAGTCTATTCTTAGGAAACTTACTGTACGAAAAATCAAAATAGTTATTTTCCTGGTGAATTTGAAGGAAGAGATTGAATAAAGTAGTATTCTATTTTTTGGAATGCGTAGTCGTAATAGCAATTGTGATTTTGACTAACAGGTTCCCTTATTTTACAGTAGCAGGTGATGATGACAAATTGTAAAATGTCCTATTGGTGTTCTAAGAGAGGCTAAACTGGAGGTTTATTCAGATGAAGGTAGATGGGCTTGTCTCCAACCTAACTTAGGAAATCACAAAAAGCGAGAAGACAAATAGTGTAAGTAATAATAACTATTCCAGCAAGATTTACCAATTTGGGACATAAACTACCATATTTCACTCTTTCGACATGGATTATATTATGATATATGCCAAGAATGAGATTGGTACGAGACGCCATTTTGAATTAGTAAGGGTCTTTAATGGTATTCACCAAATTTCGATGTTTCAAAAGGAAGCTCAATACAAGAAAAGCATTTGACAATAAATTCAAAAAACCTGTTTCAATGATGGCTGAATTAAAGCTCTACAGCGATAGACGTTCAGAAATAGAGTAGATAAGATGGGCATTCGAGGACTGCAAAATAAATGTATATTGCAAATGATATCGGAATCACTGCCGTTTCATTGAAGGAAACATTCGTTGATTTGATATGTATTGATGAAATTACATCACATTTAAAGAAGTTCGGTAAAATGAGATATATGTAAATGAGATAAATTCTGTGACGTTCCACACTAATAGTGTTGGTATATATGTATGTGATTCCAATATGAAATCCGGTAGTTTTAAAACTGAGTAGTTGTACTTGCAGCCTTGCAACTACAGATACAAATACTCATTGGTATTTGCCGTAACAATTACTTTTTTCAAGTAAATGTAATTGTACTTGAAAGCCACAAGTACATATACAGTATTTGGTAAAAGTATTTGCGAACTGCCAACTACCAAGTACACAATGTACTTGTTGTTCCAAGTACAAGTACTTGTAATTGTTTGTGTACTTAAATACTAATGTAATTAATATCTCTGTTTCGCACAATATCTAAACATAAAACAAAAAATGTAAACAATAAGCTTTTAAAATATTTTAAGTATCATTCATATTTTCAGAATTAAAATTATATATAACTATGTAATCATTTTTACATAATTTCTTTTTGTTAGTTCAAATTTGTTGTATGATAATCACCTAAATTTTGAAGTATCATTGTAACTCTTAATATTGAATTAATTTTAGTTTATCTGGTAAAAAAAAAAAAAGAAGTTTATTATGGCTCTTATCATAATCATCCGAATTCGTAATATGATGGTTTTTTGTGTTGGAAATTTTCTGAGGTTACTTATTAATAGATCTGAAGCCATTAGCAGCCAATAAAAAATCCCGTGATATATACATATTATGAATTCAAGAAGTCTTCCTACTAAAATATTCCCTATAAGCCTTAAAATCTTTGTTACGGGCATTTCATATAATTTAAAACTGTCAATATCTTAATTTTGTGGAAAAAGAATTTCACTTTTCCCTTCACTTTTTTTTTTTTTTATAAAAGCTTTTATTATCATATTAAAATGGTAGTTTTGCATTTCCCTTGCGCGAAATTGAATTAATCTAATTTTTTTAAATTTAAAGATTTATTTTTAGTTTTATCCCTAAGATTTTATTTATTGGAATTTTATATTACATACCTTAACTCAAACCCTACTTAATGTGACTGGAAATAAAATAGTTTTAAGAAAAAAATTTTTCACGTAGTGAACTGCGTTGCACCTATTAGCCCAGTCAATGAAGGCAAGAAAAAAGCTTTGTCGCAACTAATTAGGAGACAGCTAAATTTTTTCAGAGTTTTACTATATAAGGTAAACACTAAAATATCACCAAGTCCCAACCCCCACCCCTCTTGCTTTTCCCCCCACACCTTCAGCAACATTACTAGAACAGAACTCTGGTTATATGCCGACAGCTCAAAAACTAATGATGTTATCGGGGTGTTCTTTTTTTCATGTTACTCCAACAAACAAATTATGTTATATACTCTTTTTATTTCGATAACTTAGTTTCGCCGTAATACATAATCATATACAAAAAACTCACTACAAAAAACAAAAAGCAACTTCGACAAATTATAGAATTTTAACATCACGTCTTGGGAAGAAATGTGTTAAACAAAACTTAAAGATTATATGATTGGGTTTAAAATGATGTGTCTCATAACGCTTACCGTTAAAACTATGGCTTAATACAGAGCGTTGAAAGAGTAGTGGACACCGGTGCACAGTGGGGCAAAAACGCAAAAAAGTGTTTAAAATTCAATAACTCTCTTTATTGATGGTAACGATCGTAATATTTTCTGATGCAACTCCTCAGAAATCGCAGCAGCCTCTGGGAAATGGGCTGTATTTAAATTTATCAAAACGAGTGTTCGCAAGTTTGGGGAAACCTTTAGTAGAAGATAACTAAACCAAATATTAAAGTGAAAATCACTCACCCTTATGCAGTCGATGCTGTATTTCCGCGACTTCTCAGAGGCCTCCAAGAGAATCGCCGGCGGATGAATGGTTCCTGTAGGCTGATATACTCGGTTGAGAAATCTTCCGCTTAAATCACCACTCATTTGCATGGGAAAATATGTCATTAGCAAATATCATAAGAAAACACTGTAAAAACAAAACTTTGGAAGGCTAATTTTAGCCTTGGGCATGTGACTGACAAAAGAGGACCAATGGGTGTTGGACAAAGAAAATCAGTCAGATTGGCTCAGCTTTAAAGACAGCAACAGAGTGAGTGAGCTCTGGTCAAGCTGGGATTAGTGGACGCGATAAGAGGTGTCTTTAAGTTTCCGAGAGTCTAAGTCAGTTATCAACTGCCCTCTGGGTAGCTATTGTAAAACTAAAGGGCCGATTGAATCAAAGAATTCGGTAGAGGGCGTGACTTTGTAAAATCTATATATTCCTTTTCACAAGAGCGCCGATTGGCGCGAACATATCGGTTTAAAATAAATCATTTTCGTTGTTGATATATTTTTTTCAAAACCAAGTTGGCTTCTATTAGTAGTATTTCTCGTAGAATTCGATAAGGCATCAGAGGAACAACCTCCGAAACATATTCTGTCGCACTAGAGACTATAGCTTGAAGCCGTCCATCAACGCCATGACCAGGCAAATTGCCAGGCTCATGAGCGATTGGAAGACGGCCTTGTGGCACGACCAACTCCTACGGACTCACAACGACCATGGACAGTTTTGGAGGTTGGTCCGAACCTTTGTCAATAAAAGGAGGGCGGTCTTCCTGACCGATGGGGACCAGCTGCCCACATCTACTGAACAGGCTGAAAAACTAGCCTGCGCATATGCCGTCAAGGATGCTGAGAGAACGAGTGATGCTCCGCAGCCACCACTTGGACCACTACCGAGCCCCAATGAGACGGCCATCTTCTCAACTTATAAGGAGCTCGAATCAGTCCTGCGCCGCATCAAAGGGAAGAAGGCATCCGGACTGGATGGTATTCCCACCACGCTGCTGGTGATGTTACCCAGGAGGGGCAAGGCCTTCCTGCTTAATATCTTCAACTCATGCCTCCGGATCGCCTACTTCCCTGTGGCCTGGAAGAAAGCTGTGGTGGTACCACTCCTGAAACCTAAGAGGTCCGGGAATGTTGCGGAGCATTATCGTCCGATCAGCCTCCTCTCCCACATCAGCAAGGTGTTCGAGCGGCTGATCCACTACCACATCCTTGACCACTGCCGCCGTGAAGATGTTATTCCACCAGAGCAAACAGGCTTCCAGCGAGGTGTCGCGTGTGAACATCATCTGGCCAAACTCCAGACTCACACCATCGAGCAGATGCATTGGAACAAGGCCACGGCGCTCATCTCGCTGGATTGCACTCAAGCCTTCGATTGCGTCTCGCACCCCTTGCTGCTGCACCGACTGGAGGAATTCCGGTTTCCCGTCGCCCTGTGCCGAATGATCGGAAGCTACCTCAGCGGAAGATCATTCGTAGTGCGGGTCGGTGGGAGCCTGTCTTCGCCCGTCCCCACCACCTGTGGTGTACCTCAGGGGTCAGTGCTGGGCCCAATCTTGTTCAACATCTTCACGGCACCAGTCGTACCCACTGCGTCCAGCACCTAGAGGCGGTAGTGGCTGCATACGCTGACGACATCGCGGTCTACGCGTCCAGCCTCAACCCCGGCCGGGCCCTCAAGATGGCTGAGAGGGCGACCTCCACCATCGTCGAGGCGCTGAAGACATGCGGCATTAAGGTGAACTCTAGAAAGACTGACGCCATAGTGATGTCCTACAGTAAGCGCGGCAAATCTCAAAAACTGCCGAAGAGTTTTACAGTGGATGGCATCGAGCAGACCATCTCCAGCTCCATCGTATACCTTGGCGTCAGTATCGACAGGCACCTCACCTTTTCGACGCATGTTAGAAGCAGAATCGAGCTGGTCCGGGCGCGGACATACCGCCTCCATCACCTCCTTACCTCTCCCCAGATATCCCTCAGGCTGAAACTCCAGATTTAAAAGACCATCATCAGACCCGCCCTCCTCCACGGTGCTCCACTGCAGCATCATATGTACGAAACTACACTACGCGCCCTCCAAACGTTCCAGAACACCGTCCTTCGACGAATCGTCCGCGGCACCAGCCTTGAGAAGCCAAAAACACCCGGATCCTCGAGGAGCTGAGGATGCCCACGATCCCGGCCTTTATCAGTCGCCGGCACGTCAAATTCTTTGAGGGGTATATCGACGTCCACAGGGTTCTCTTGTGGAGTTGAAGAACTTTCTGCGAGCCTGCGGGGCAAAGTCCAACCACTGGGTCATCGGAGACCTCAACGCCCGACATAGTCTATGGAACAATTCACGGACAAATGCGGCGGGCAGGGTGTTAGTCAAGACTCCCTTCACGCTAGTCCACCCTGACACCCATACCTTCCGTTGTTACTCCAACGGCTATCCATCTACCATCGACCTCCTTCTGACACGACAGCCACATCGAATCACTGGCTGCACGGTGACTGACTTCATAACGTCAGACCACCGGCCAGTGATCTACGAGTTAGAAGGTAGGAGGGACGAGCCAGCCCCAGAAAAATTCCTATATCAAGAAGCTGACTGGGGCAAATACAAAGACGAAATTTGCCATAGACTACCGTCGGTGCAACCGCTAAGCTCTACGGAGGAAGTTGATGATTTCATCAACACCCTCACTGACACCGTTCTAGAGGCTGCCCACTCCTCTATCCCTACCTTCCGTCCTTCCCCACCTCACCTTCAAAAACCCCCTCCTCATATCATGGCTCTCATATCGTGCAGGCGGAACCTCAAAAACAGGTGGTACAGAACCCGGGACCAAGACGTTAAGATAGCCCTCAACGCCCTTACCACCCAGATAAGAAATCTGCTCCGCCAATGGAAAACCTCCACTTGGCAGGACAAGCTGAGGGCGACCCACGACGACTACCGGAAGTTCTGGAAACTAACCAGAACTGCGGTTAAGAAAACTTCCACTATCCGCCTGCACGATGGGGACCGACTCCTTTCCCTAGCCGACCAAGCGGAGCTGCTTGCTGAGCAATACAGAGAGGACATCACAAATAGGACCACCGATGCCGAACCTCTCCCGTCCATGGCCCAGGAGAACAACTTCATGTTCATCAGCCCTAAACAGCTAAAAGCTATCCTAAGAAGAACGAAAGGGAACAGAGCTCCTGGACATGACGGGATCCAAACAGTCCTCCTCAAGCAGCTCCCCAGAAAAGGAATAATGCACCTCACGAACCTGTACAACTCCTGCTTGAGGTTAAGATACTTCCCCATTCAGTGGAAGCACGCAATACTGTTTCCACTCCTCAAGCCGGCTAAGACAGGAGACAAGCCAGAACACTACCGGCCAATCAGCCTGTTGCCTCACCTCGGAAAAGTCTTCGAGAAAATTGTTCTCAATTATCTACGAGACTTTTCCGAGGAGAACTCAGTTATTCCGTTTGAACAAACGGGTTTCCAAGCACGTCTCAGTACTGAACACCACCTGATGAAGCTGCAAACTGAGGCGTGCTCAAACTTCAATAGGAATACTGCAACAGCGCTGATCTCCATAGGCTGCACGAAAGCATTTGATTCCGTATCTCATGGGATCTTATGCAGAAAACTTGAAGATCTAGAATGCCCCGAGCAGCTCTATGGAGTCATTGTCTCCTTTCTCAGTGAGAGAAGTCTCGCTGTGCGGGTTCGTGACGTCCATTCCCATTCAGTACCTCTCACTTGCGGTGTGCCACAAGGAGCAGTACTATCTCCAGTGTTATTTAACATTTACACTGCTGAAGTGGTTGGCAAAAACTACGGTAGAGCGACAGTAGCCGCTTTTGCCGACGATATTGCCATCACTAGCAGCAGCATGAACCCCACTAGAGCACTACGTCAGGCCGAAACGGTCTGCGCAGAGATCATTCGACGGCTGGATTCACTTAACATCCAAGTAAATCCAGCCAAAACGGACTGCGTAGTGTTCTCACACCAGCGTGGGAAAAGGACAACACTGCCGAAGACCCTGCGAGTGGCAAACACCACCATTGCCCCCTCCAACTCTATCGTCTACTTGGGAGTCACTATCGATAGAGGGCTGAAATTTTCAGCTCACTGTTACAGGACACACCGCAAAGTGAGAAAAAAATCCTATCGCCTCCATCACCTCCTATCCTCTCCAGCACTTTCCCTCCGTCTCAAACTTTGCATTTACAAAAGCATGCTGAGACCTGCCCTCCTGTACGGTGCCCCTCTCCTCACCCGCCTTTCAGATGGAACCAGACGGCACCTGCAGCGGTTCCAGGACTCCATGCTGAACAAGATGGCAAAGTCTACCTCCCTGAAGAAGAAGAAGCCGGAAGACCTCCACGAGATCTTCGATCTTCCCACCATCCCGGAGTTCATCCAGCGCCGGCATGTCAAGTTTCTGGACTCTCTGCAGTTCTTAACGAACCCCCTGTTCAGAACCTTGACACCGGCGCCACCATCGGTGCGCCGGCAACAAACACCAACGAGCCAATGAGAGCCC
This sequence comes from Euschistus heros, assembly GCA_003667255.2. Taxonomy (NCBI): domain Eukaryota; kingdom Metazoa; phylum Arthropoda; class Insecta; order Hemiptera; family Pentatomidae; genus Euschistus; species Euschistus heros. Next base: position 3,374,551 of record RCWM02000065.1, on the reverse strand, counting down.
ACTGAAGCAACGGGCCAATCAGATCCCACTGGCCACTGGTGAGAAATGTGACCACAAGGACATTTAACTTTTCTAGATAATTAAACAGTAGATAGTAAGTTTTTGGACTCCCTTCAGTTCTTGACAAATCCCCTCTTCAGCACATTAACACCAGCGCCACCCCTGGTCCGCTGGCAACAGACGGACCGTAATGAAAACAGCAATTCGGACCAATGAGAGCCCTCTGGACCAACGGGCCAACCAGATGCTACTGGCCACTGGTCAGAAACCATAAGGACTTCTTTTCATTCTACGCAATAAATAAATGTATTAATAAATAGTAAGTATTAGAAAAAAAAAAAAAAAATTCAATTAATTAGGTAGTTTTTAAGTTGAACAACAAGGTTTAGGTGAGCCCCATCACCTAAACATTATCTTTCTGATCAACAAACAAAACATCAAGCATTACAAAAACCTTCTGTAGGCCTTACAGTGCACACAGTGCAGAAAAAGGCCAAATATCCATAGAAAATCCCATCAAACTCAAGCTTTATCCAAATAGGGGCTTGGAAAAAAAAAAAAAAAAAAATTCTTTGACGAGCTGAGCTACTGTGCGAACCCTCTCTTCAGGGACATAGCCCCGCCTCCCAGGCCTGGGAGGTGGCAAGGCACGATCCCCTTAGCGTACGTACTCGCCAAGGGAAGGGGTTCAGACCATACGGACTGACCCGATATGACCCACCATCGCCGGGTGAGTGTATCCTCCGCACTCGACATGTAGACGGATTGCCTCCAGCAGACTGAGACCCTCCAGAGATGGCAGAGCTACAAATAAATCTTAAAATGCCGAAAGGCAATAAAAGATCCATTACCCTAATTTCCTTTCCTTTGTATGAATTTATAATAAAGTCGGAGGTTAGAAAAAAAAAAAAAAAAAAAAAAAATCCAGTATATAATAATTTATTTTCCATAAAACACGCTTATTTTTTTTCCATTATTCTGAGTTTGTTAGTAAAACTTTACTATTCTACTAGTTTTCTAATACTACTCGAGAAACTTTTGAATTTTATTTTGTACATTAATTATATTAATTAATCTGGGAATCATCAGCAATGATAATCCAAGTTTAGTAGTACCCACCTACATTAAATTTTAAGAAGTAATTTTCTTTTAAATTTCAGTAATTCTAATAATCATTAAATAATTGCATTTTGTTTTTTTAAGATGTACTAATAAAAAAGACTAAATCACATCTAACATCGGGGTTCATGAAATGGGAGTTCCTGGAAACAACATTCATTACTTTGCTTTTTGACATTAAAAAATATATCAATGATATACTTTTATTAAAAAATATATCAATATTTTTGATAAATAAATATATTTCTTTTACCGAGAACTTATGGTAGAAATATTTATACATGAAATGTCGGTAGGTTAACCATGTTAGCCATTTTCAAAGATTAACGAGCTGTTGTACTAAGGAAGCAGATTCCCCTTCCAAAAATAAATTATGTTCTTGTTAACATAACAAGCTCTAGAAAATATTTAAATTTGGTTTGAAAAAGACACAAAGAAGAACAATATCTATAAAATGAATAATTAATCATAAGGTCAATAATTCATCATTTGACTTTTATTGCTAATTGCTCCAAAATTTACAAAGAGAAGATATGGCCGTTCATCAGTATCACATAAGGAAATTAATGTCCAGTAATTGTCATAATTATCATTGGAAACAAGCAGCATAGTTAGTCTGGAATACGGTAGGACCTCAACTCTCCTGACTACTGAGAGTTGTAAAATATATGTTAGCGAGCTCTGGGAGTGAAGGTCGCAAGTGGTAGCAGCTAATCATTGTATAGTATGTTTTTATACACCTCTAAGAAGGGTTTAGCGTTGGAATTGAAGAGACACAAAGAGAAACAAAATCTGTAGGATGTATAATAATCGGAAAATCAAAAAGTCAAAATTTGGCTTAGTTAATTTTCAAAATCATCTCGGTTTGTACTCCACCAAGTTCAAAACAATAGAAAACAATATGTTAATGCCGAAATTGAAATAAAATAATGACGATTAATAATGAAAATTTATTAAAAATGAATTTTCTTTTTTCGCCATTTTTTACTCTGAAGGCTCCCCATTGTTAAGTAGTCAACAAAACTGAAACTCAAGCTCTATTAGCCTTAAGGTATAGTAAACACATATTTGTCGCAAATTTAACGAAAAAAAAACTTTTAAAAAATGTATTTTAAGCAGTTTTTTTGCTCTTTTGGTCCACTGTGCGGCGCGCCGGTCCTAGCAGGTCCATGCTGAAGTGCACTACTGCATACACTGCTGTTCATGGTCATGAATAGTCATTCAGTTGAAATGGATCAACAATGTTCTTTGTTGTTTGTTATTGTTTACAGGCGTAAAACTACAAAGGTCATAAACGCCCATGGATTTTTATAAACTTTTAGCTATTTATTTTTATTATTACTCTTTTCTTTTTTTTCACTTAAATTCTTTCTTTTTTTTTTTGTGGGTCTATATTTTATTAAGTAAATTTTGTACTTCTAAAAAGGTGAACAGAGTTTTAAAAATGTTTTCATTACCTCCAAGAATTTGAAATATGCAAGTCCTAGATTATTAGCTGCATTATATAGTATGGACATTCTTGGAATATATGACTAACAGTGATTATCTCACCGCAGTATCGGCATTTTAGTGGTGGCTGCTTGTTTATTAGATGGGAGTGTGTAAGGTTAGTGTGACCTATCCTTAGCCTGCATAAGACTACTTCCTCTCTACGATTGGATCGAACGGATGTGGTCCATGGTTTGACTGCTTTTTTGATGGTTTTCAGTTTACTAGGTGGGCTCTCGTTTCACATGGACTGCCATCTATCATGAAATTCATCTTTTAAATGATAGCTAATATCTTGTGGAGTCAAGATGGCAGTTCCTCTGCCTGGGAGTGCAAGGGCTTGTTTAGCAGCTAAATCAGCGAGCTCGTTTCCCACAATTCCCACGTGGCTCGGTACCCAAATAAAGTAAACTGTTTTGTCTAAGTTATGTAACATATTTAGGTATCTATGGATTTTCTGTATAGTAGGATGAATTGAGTACATGTTATTTAGGCATTTTAGTGAGCTCAATGAATCGGTTATAATTATTATTGTTTTTTGATTAATGGACATATAGAAGTGGAGAGCTGAGGATATTGCATGTAGTTCGGCTGTATATATATTACATAGTTTGTGAAATTTAAATTTGTACGTTGAATTAAGGATGACGAAAGAAGAAGCTGTTGCATTATCCGATCTGGATCCGTCACTGTAGATCACAAAAGGATCTTGAAAGTTTTGGAGCATAGAGGAGAGACTGGTTTGGAAGTCGATCGGAGGGGTATTGTTTTTGGATAACTTAGTAAGGTTGAGCATTGTTTTTGGAGGTTTGTGCGTCCAGGGAGGGTTTTAGTTTTCTTCTGTATGCAAAGTTATTTTTTTTAGAGCTATTGTTGCTGAATAGATTCTTTTAACTAATGGAAGAGTTGACTTGGTGTTGTTCTGAAAGGCTCCATGAAATTTTGGTTTAAATATGTATTTGTACGTTGGGTGTTGGGTCTGTGAGTATAGTTTTGAGATATAATTTATTGCTAGTTTTTGTCTTCTGAATGAAAGTGGGGGAAAAGCAGCCTCAGAACATATGCTGAGGATCGGGCTAGTTCTAAAAGCGCCGGTTGCAATCAGGATTCCAGTATTGTGGATTGAATCTAGCTTAGTGAGTATTGGATATCGAGCGGATCCATAAATGAAAGAGCCATAATCGAGCTTGGAGCATATCAAGGAGTTATATAATTTTAACATCGTATGTCTGTCTGCACCCCAAGAAGTTCCGCTAAGAAATTTTAGTATATTTAGTTTTTTTGTAGCATTTATTTTTAATGTAAAGATATGTGATTCCCAATTTAATTTTTTATCGAACATTAAACCTAGAAATTTGTGAACGGAATCAGAAAATTATCGAGATAAAGTTCAGGAGAGGGGGGAGTATTTCTTTTTCGGTTAAAGTAGATGGATTTGATTTTTTCAGTTGAAAAATTGAGACCAGTGGAGAGTTCCCATTTAGTTTTTCGTCCTATAGCTTCCTGTAATTTGTTTTTTATTATGTCAGTGTTCTCGGATCTACAAACTATAGCTAAGTCATCCGCGAATAGTAGCGGCTTGACACCTCTTGGTAAAGTGATCCCTAGATCATTTATCGCCAGGCAAAATAAGGTAGGGCTTAGGACACAACCCTGTGGGACCATTGAGTTGTTTGTGATTTCCTGACAGTTCACAACCTATTTGAACCCTAAAGCTGCGATTTATTAGAAATTGTCTAATGTAGTTAAGCATTTTACCTTTGATTCCGAAGGATGACAGTTTTTTGATTATCACATGATGGCTTATATTGTCGAATGCTTTGTCCATATCAAAGAAAACGGCAATAGTATGTTGTGAATTTATAAAGGCGTACTGGATTTCGGCTTCTAGAGCCACCAAATGGTCTATTGTACCTCTGCCCTTGCGAAAACCGGATTGAAAGGGTTAGGGAATTAAATTGCCCTTTTCTGTAATCCACATCAATCTTTTATTCACCATACGTTCCATGATCTTACTTACACAGCTTGTGAGGAATATAGAGCGATAATTGGTTAGTTCCCGTTTGTCTTTTCCATTTTTCAGAATCGGAATTACCACTGAGTCACGCCAGGAATTTGGGAATTGACCAGTGGACCAGATGTGATTGTAAAACGCGAGTAGCCATTCTAGGGTTTCGCTTGGTAGGTTTTTTATCATCTCGTAGTGAATGTTGTCCAGGAGTTGTTCTTTTGACTGAGTTAAAGATGTATTTTAATTCCCACATGGAGAAAGGCATGTTATATGTTTGGGATTCGTTATTATCAGAATCGTGATGCTCAGTTTGTTCGATGTTGGCAGAGTTTTTGCTTATATTATATATTATTATATATTATATATTTCCGAAAAGAATTGAGCAAATGTATTGGAAATAAGTTTTGGGCCGTCAGTCAACTATCCATTCGCTGAAATGGTATAACGGTTGGAAATGGGATTTTTGGTGTTTGTACGAACTTTGCTCCATATTTCAGTCATATTTGTATTCGAATTTATTGAGTTGACAAATTTTTTCCATGATTCATTTTTACAGTTGTTGAGAATTTTCCTGCATAGTGCCCTCTGCCTTTTATATTCTATTAAGTTTTTTTGAGTCATGGATTTTTGGAATTTTTTGTATGCTTTGCCATGACTGCTTTGTATCTTTTATTGCATTTTTACAATTATCATTAAACCAAGGGTCTAGAGGATCAACAATGTAATAGCGTTTATTTATATTTTATTACTTCCAAAGTGCATTTTTTTTGCTATAAAAGTTTATATTTTACTTGTATCATTGATATAGTACAGAATTTAGCATCGAAGATTCAACTCCAAAAATAAAAAGATCTGTCTAATGGAAATTGTTCACTACCCTTAGCTCTAAATGTGATAAAAAGGAATAACATGTTTGTTGATACTCATTTGGCTATAGCTCAGAAACTATTAGTCCGATTCAAATTTCTCTTTTTTTATCTGAAAGCTGGTTAAAGTTACTATATAAACTCAAATATTAAATTTGTATTAAGTCCCGTAAAACAACCACGGCAGAATGTTGAGAAACCCGTACTGTTGTGGAAAAACTCGTTTTTTTCTTCACATTTATCCCTATAACTTAATTTTCGGCAAATATTGGAAATTGAGATAGCAAGTGTAAGAATAATTTATAGTTAAAACGATCAGCCTTCTTACCTGATAATATGCTCTCGTTAAAAACTTTAAACTAAATATTTATTTACTTTTTAAAAATATTAAAAATAGAAAACCAAACTTACTGCACTCTATACATACATTACTTCGCTTGGCCGATTATGAAAGAAAAATTAGGATTAATAGAACTCAGCTTAATTTATTGGAATAAATATATCAAGTTACATCAATACATCAGAATTAGGATTGGAATCTAGGATAACGTAATGATATCTTTTTTGATAATATAAAACTTATATTTGAGATTTTTTTTACATTTTTAACATGAAATGGAGAGTCTACAAAGCTTCTTACTGCTTATACTGTTCGTTGATTTGCTGAAACAAGAAATGAATGATTGATTGTCATTAGAAGATAATGTAAAAATAAACGATAAGAATATATACTAAGTAACAGCTACCTAAATGAAAGTTATGTGAGTCTACAAACGTGGGTGTGGATTTGTTTTTTTTTTTTTTTTTTTTTTTTTTTTTTTTTTTTTCTTTTTTTTTTTTTAAGTAACAAATGAACTATGAATACATGATAAATATAATAATGATAAATAGCTATAATGATAGTGTATTGAACGTTTTATCCTTTGGAAGTATTTAATATTTTTTTCGTTCTTAAACCGTATTCATAAATGTTTCAATAAGAATCTTATTATAAGATGGCCTGGTTTTTCTACTTATGTGATTCTTTATACTGAACTTTGACCCACCATTCCCCAATGTCAGGGGTATCCTGATCAGCTTAACTCTGAGAAGTTATTCTTGTAGATGTTCTTCAAATATATCAAGTCTCAAGTGAATACCCACATAATAATCTGCTCTTCATTCCTGATAAGTAGTTTAGCTTGATACTCGAGTTGAATGGATCTTATAATGTCCGATAAATTTTCATTAAGAATATGACAATATCTCATTGATAAAGGTTAATTTGAACCTCTTATTAAAAAAATTGTCTTTAGAAATATTGAAATATTGCAATATTTATGAATTAATAACTAATAACTGATGCTACGCTTTCGAATTATTTGGATCTTCAAACCAATCAACAATATCTAATGGCTACTTACATCAATAGCATTTTGGATTTGCTTCTGGACGGTGGCAACGAATTGGTTACTGTCGGCCACGAGCTGGTTGTAGTCGGTGTTCCAGTTCTCCTTGATGATCTTGGAGGCATTGGCTGGGTCTGTGATAAGAGCCTTGGCACCTTCTCCAGCGTGAGAGAGGATCTGCTTTAGAAGTTGCTGGGCGGAAGCTCTCATGTCCTTTACATCTCCTTTCAGTTCATTCTTTAGGTTGTCCAAGATTTGGCGCAGTGGGGTGGCGTCCACTTCAGACAATGCCTATTAGATAAAATTATTAATAAGTAAATTGAAAAGAAATAATATTGTCTGACAAATTTACTAGAGGAATGACCATTTTCTGTTTCATAACTATCAAATGTTTATGAACTAAGATTACTTAATGTATATATTAAATTGTGCTTGCTTAAATACTAGGAAAAGTTGAAAAACAAATTAGAGTCAAAATTAAAAACAAAAATTTTGAAGCTGTTACATAACATTCTCATACGTGTGCCTTTAAATGCGATAAGTATGTTTATATATTGTTTTCTTTCAATGTTTTAAATATTTATATTTATTTCTTTCTTTTTTACGTTGACTCTGACATCACTAATAGATTAGAGGAAAAAGTTTTTATTAATAGTTAAACTATATATTAATTACAAGGATGAAGGTAAGATCAAAGTGATACTTTTCAATTCATGTCTTCTAAAAACATATTAAAATTAATTCCTTATATGACCAAAAGCATACTAAATCAATTTCTCCCTAACTGGAAAAAACAAAAAATTATGTATACATCAGATAATTATTATCTACTGCTTTTGCGAATGTAAGGGTTCAAAAATCATGTATATGTCAGATAATTATTATATCCTGCTTTTGCGAATGTAAGGGTTTCAAACATTCCTTTTTCGTTCAAACCAACATACCTCCTAAACACTAGGTCCTAGCAACAAATATTATGTAAAAAAAAATAATTTCTATTAAATTTCTGATAAGAAAACTATCGGTATATTTTCGATCCGAGCTAAAGCGAGTCAAAGTTTTACATTTTTGTGATTGAAAAAATGTTACACATTACAGTGTGAAAAAAATCGTTGCACCAGTACATTATAGACACCCATATCCATGTCAAAACAAAGGGACATTTAATTTAATAAACATTTTTTTTTAAATTTAAATAACGCATGTTTAATCCATTCCTCACATTTCTAAGTGTCCTGATAAAACCATTAAAATATAACCAGTTAATGAAATGTTTCTGAGGAAAGGTTTCACTTACATTGATGGCTGTTTGGATGTGCTCCAAAACTGCTTTGGAATCGGAGATCGATGTGGTCACCACATTCTTGAAGTCATTGGACAGATCCTTGACGAGAGGTCCTAATCCTGTGATGGGGTTTTTGATCAAGGCGGCGATACCTTTCTTTGCATCGTCAGATATCTGTTGGACTGCTTGCTCGGTGTGTGCCTGGATATCTTTCACATCCTGTTGGAGATTAGCTTTCAGTTCATCCAAGATGCTCTTGGGAGAAGGACCTGCAGCGGCAAAGCCGACAATGAGGAGGGTTGCAAAGAATACCTTCATGATTAATATCTCTTAGATAAGTGATGGGTTAGGATGCTGCCCTGGTTTATATATATAATGGACTATGTTTGCTCCTTCTAAAGGCCTTGGGAATCGGTTAGCAATAATTAGCGTCGGTGTTTAATCAGCAAATAACATAAGCAAACACATTGATCTGATTGCTTTAATTATTGCATTGTCATCCCTAATCATTCTATCCTATAATTAATTACATTCATACATTTGACATTAAAATTTTCAAATCAAAAGAATAAATTATCCATAACATTATTTTATTTATTAAATTTTCAATAGGTCTCAGATTAACTATTTCTTTAACCCTTTAACGGGTTGGCCTGGGATTTTTGAATTCATTTCTTTCTTTTTTTTTCTCTTTGCATGGCTATAGCCACGCTAACCCCCACTCTTGCATCATGAAATTTAAGGTTAAATAACACAGCTGACTTCACAACTTATCCCACCACTGTCCTCACCACTTACGCTGATGACACATGTGTGTTATCAGTAAACAATGATCCCTTTATTGCCTCTCAATCACTCCAATCCCATATCCTAAACCTTCAAGAATGGTGTCAAAAATGGAGAATCAAAATAAATCCAAACAAATCACTCCAAATAACATTTACCTTACGTCGTAAACCTACGACTTACTGTCCTACAGTATCCTTTAATGATATTCTACTAATCCCTGTTGAACAGATCCGCTACCTAGGACTCCACTTGGACAAACGTCTAACTTGGAATCCACATACAAGACTAAAACGACAAGAAACTGCCAGTCGTTACAGACTTTCAAAGCTCCCAATTAATTACAAAAGACTCATTTACATGACTGTGATTAGACCTATTTGGACGTACAGAGTTGAGCTTTGGGGCTCTACTAAACCATCCAATTCATCTTGTATCCAATCCTTACAATCCAAAATCCTCAATGCTCCTTACTTTGTGACCAATAAACTTATCCATAAAGATCTTAATGTTCCATATGTTTCTGATTTAGCCCAAACCAGATACCTATCCTTCCATAGTAAGCTCCATAACCACTCCAATCCACTAGTCTCCCAACTTGCTTCCTCCTCCATCCCTGATAATTCTCCGAGGCGTCTGAAAAGAAGATGGCCTAGAGACCTTAGTGAGTAGTTCTTCACAAGTTATTTACATACCATTGTATTCACTTTCAACACATTTACTTGTTGTATATTATTTTGTACAGTTGTAAATATCAATAAATGAAGAAGAAGAAGAAAAAAAAAAAAAAAAAAAAAAAAAAAAAAAAAAAAAAAAAAAAAAAAAAGGTTAAATAAAGGATATTAGACAATAATGAGTAGGATAATGCGTCGGACATTACGTCATTTATTGAGCAAAAGGCATTAAATATGTGTATCCTCCAGAATACATCGCCTGTTAACGGGATAACACTGTTAATTTTTTTAATTATTAATTCTGTTATCCTCTGCTATTGTTGCCTTACATATACATTTTAGAGCAGAGATGACCAAATAACCTGTCCGTAATTTAGACTGTCACACGAAAAGGAACAAAAACAATCTCTGATACTATTTTATCTAACTTCTCCTTCGTTTTGGATGTCGTTTTCGAATCCGATCCGTCACTTTTTGCAGACATGAAGCCAAAGATTATTAAGAAATAAATGCTCATTTTCCCATCAATTTTATTTAGTTTGAAATGGTTTACTAATTATTGGCTCAAACTTTAAGAAATGTCTATTTATAATCTCATGGTATAACACTTCTATTGTACAAGGAGTCAGTGTTGATACTTGGTGCTGTTAGGACGTATATTTAGTGAGCTCCTGGGGATTAAGTATCTACAACTAGTGATAAGTAGCATTTTCCTTTTATTTAATATATTCAATTTTTTTTTTTCTCTTTTTTTTTAGGAGGCTTTCCTTTTTTTTTTTTTTTTTCATTCTCTATTTTAAATACTTGTTTTGTTTCGTTTTTTACTTACTATAAAAGTAAGTAAAAACCATGGCTGAATCCCCGCCCGCTAAGCGGAAAAAAGCTAAATTTAAGGAACCTTTCTCATTGAATAATGAAAATAAACAAAATAATTATAAACGATTTTTAATTATAAAAAGAATCGGTTGTGATAATGATGGAAATCCATTCGATTTCCAAAAATTATCACCATTTTTAATATATAAAAGCTTAAAAAATTTAATCGGTGATGTAAAAGCCGCAAAAAAGTTAAGAGATGGTACTCTTCTAGTTGAAGTTATTTCGGAAAATCAGTGGAATAAATTACTAAAATGTGAAAACCTAATCAAGAACTTTCCTGTAAAAGTAGAACCGCATGGTAAACTAAATCAAAGTAAAGGAATTATATGGTGCCCAGATCTAAATTGTTGTTCCATTAATGAAATAAAGGAAGAATTAAAAACACAAAACGTAGAAGACGTAAAAAGATTGACATATTTCAAAAATAATGAAAAACATAACAGTCATAACTACCTCATAACTTTTAATAACCCAACTGTCCCCACAGAAAATAAAAATAGGCTTCTACAGTATCACTGTTAAGCAATTTATTTCAAACCCAACACGTTGTTATGTATGTCTTAAGTTTGGCCATACAAAAACTTTTTGTAAAAAAGAGCCACTGTGCAGATACTGTGGTAAACTTAAACACGAAGGGGTTGAATGTAATAGTGCCATAAAATGTGTTAACTGCCAGGGTCAACACGACTCTTTTTCGAAAAATTGCCCTATTTTTTTAAAAGAAAAAGAAATTAAAAGCATCCAAGATGGTGAAAAAATTACTTATATAGCCGCAAAAAAAAAAAAAAAAAAAAAAAAAAAATGAAGTACTACACCCAATAACAATGCATGTAAGTTTTTCCAATATTGTAAAAAACAAAGTATCAGTTAGTGTACAAACAGACGATTTAAGAGATGATCATTCTATTTTTAAAAAACCGTTAGAGCCAACTATTAATCACAAACCTTCACCAATTGGACACTCGAATATGAATGATATCCGAGTTTCCCCCTCCACACTCCCGCCTCCCACTACGCTCCCTCAACCCATCCCACAACCGTCCCCTTCCACATCCCGGGTACCCAACCCACTCCCCCTCTTAACCCCCTTTAACCCTTCCGGGCAAAATTATAGAAAAATTCCGGAAACCCCCATCGAACCGAAGGTTTCACCTTCGGAAAAAGAAAACTGAAATGACCCCCCCCCCCCCCCCACGGTCACCAAGACGACCCACAGGGCGGGTGGACTATAGTTAGAGAAAGAAAATCAAGGAGTAAGTCTCGAACTAAAACCACGAGCCGAAATCCGAGCATAGAAAAAATGGATAGTAATTAGTATTAAAACTAATATCTATTAATAATTTAAATTTATATTAAATCTCATGATTAAAATTAATATTATCATTATCTTAAAACCACAATACTATTAATATATCCTAATATTTTTAATCCTTTAATTAATTAAATTACCTTTATCAACTTATTCTTATATGACTTTTTCTTTTACATTTTACTTTATAACATGACATTTTCAAATATCACCCCACTTATCAGTAGTAGTTTACTCAGAAAACAGAAAGGACAAAAAATAATAACTAACAAATATCAGCCAAAAGCAATCTACACCCAAGATAGAAAATTACTGTTAAGTAGAGAAAATAAGAATAATGATCTGAAGAAAATAAAATTAATGATTCTAATTAAAGTCATAAAATTCTCTAATTACAAATATCCTAATCCGAGTAGTTCCCTTCTAACCACAAACAATAACAAGCCTGCTAGCTATCATAATAATAATAAACAACTGTCTAATTCATTGTATAACCCACTCGAACTTATTAAATACACAAAATATAAACACATATATAATAGATTCATTCACCAACGCAATAGATCTAAAAATATATTATCCTATGTCATAAAAATAAATAATGATATATATACTCATATATGTTAAGTAATTATAGTCCAAATGCATTTATATCCCTAATTATTAGTCCATATAGAAAATTTACAAGACGGAAAATAATAAATTTTAATATAACAGTGTTAAAACTGACAATGATATTGACATTAACATTAAAATTAGAAATACACTATTGGGTAAATAAAATAAAACAGAATAATAAATGCATAAGGATTAATGATATAATATGTTCTAGAAGATACAACTTACTATTTTTTATCTTTGTTTTTTATTTTTTATTTTTATTTATTTTTTATTTTTATTTATTTTTTATTTTTTATTTATCATTGTATACACTAAATTCCTAAAAATATATAACTACATGGGCAGTAGGAAAGAAAATATAACGTTCTACAATTATCTTTTCCAAATCTCATGAATAACTACACGAATATTATCCAATGGAACCTTAACGGCACAACTTCACAATATGAAGATTTGAAGCTACTCATAACAGAACATCAACCTGGAATAGTTTGCCTTCAAGAAACGCATCTAAAACCGCACAGAAAATTTAAAATCAAGAATTACCAAATATTTAGAACCGATAAAATAACAGATAACCGAGCCTGTGGCGGAGTCTTAACGGCAATACACAATAACTTAATCGCAAAGGAAATAAAAATAGATACTCCCATTCAAGCAATTACCACAACTGTTAACACGAACTTAAAAATAAATATCTGCAACATCTATACCACCCACCGAACCTATTAATGAATATGAATTGACAAAACTCATCAATAAGCTTCCACAACCTTTTATTATCCTTGGAGATGTAAATGCATTTCACAAAAGCTGGGGAAACAGAACGAACAACCCACGAGGAAACATAATTAAACGAATCCAAGATAATTTTGACTTGTTGCTACTTAACACAGGATCGATGACACACCTATGCCCTAATAATAGATCACTCACAGCAATGTAGATAACCCTGTGTACACCAACCTTATTCAGTTTACTCGAATGGAAGGTAATAAATGACCCCCACAATTCAGACCACTTCCCAATCCTGGTGAAAATGATTGGAAGACACACCACCGGGAAGTGACATTGGCTATGGGACGTCAATAGAGCACAATGGGACCTCTTTCAAAACAAAATAAATCTAGACCATGTTAATGGAAATATGAATCAAATCAATAGCTATATCACTCAGGAAATAATAGAAGCAGCACAAGCCTCAATACCAATATCAAATCCATCTTCCTCTAATCCAGAGCCAGCATGGTTTGATAACGATTGTAAAGAAATCATTAAAAAAAGAAACCGTGCTTTAAATAAATTTCGAAAATCACCGACCACAGTAAATTTTATAAACTTTAAAAAATTAAGAGCCCAGTCAAGAAACCTTATCAGAAACAAGAAAAAACAATCATGGAACAATTTTGTCACTAATATTAATACCAGCACACCAATTCGTACAGTATGGAGAAAAATCAATGCCATTAGAGGGAAATACTCAAACGAGCAACCGATCCTCGAAATAGAAGGGAATATCATATATAACCCTCCAGTAATAGCTGAAAGATTTGCTGAATACTACGCAGAAACATCATCTTCAACCCATTATAATCTCCAGTTCCGACCAAAAATCAGCGAACAACAACCAATTCATTTTGAAATCAATTCATATAACAACAATCAAGCATGTAACTTACCAATAACCGAATGGGAACTTAACACGGCGATATCTTCCCTAAAAATGTCCGCTGTTGGTCCAGACAGCATCCATAATTCCCTGATCAAAAATATCCCAGCAGACCAAAGAAAACACCTCCTAAAATTTTACAACAAAATATGGTTGGAAGGTGAGTCCATAGTCATACCAATCCTAAAACCAAGAAAAAACAAATTAAAAGAAGAAAATTACCGCCCTGTATCTCTAACGAGTTGCTTATGCAAGTTAATAGAAAAAATCATTAACAAGCGCCTTCTATGGTATCTTGAGAAGAACAGGCTACTGACTGACTTTCAATATGGACAAAGGAAAGGAAGATCGACTGTTGACCATCTCGTATCACTTGAAGTCGAGATACTGAACACCCTCATTAATAAACGTGAATGCTTTTGACATTCACTTGAATTGAATTTTCTTTGACATTGAAAAAGCCTTTGATACAGTCTGGCGACCAACCATATTAAAACAATTATATGACTGGGGTTTCAGAGGAGCCCTACCACGTTTCATCCAAAATTTTTAGTAGTAAAAGATCTATACAAGTGCGAATCGCAGATTATCTTTCCAAAAAAAACACTTGTAGAGAATGGAATTTCACAAGGAAGTGTCCTAAGCGGAACACTGTTTCTAATTGCCATTAACTCAATACAAAACGCACTCACTCATCGATCCCTCAATTCAAGCCTTTTTGTAGATGACCTTGCCATCCTCATTCAATATACATGCACAAACAGAACAAAAGCCACCATACAGTCAATCCTAAACAAACTAAAAACCTGGTCACAAAATACCGGTTTTAATTTCTCAATAGAAAAGACTAAGTGTGTCCTCTTTTCCCGGAAAAAACAACCAAGCACTCCCCCGAAAATTACATTATACAATAGAGAGTTAAGCTTCCATGACCACTGCACCTTCTTAGGATTAATAGTTGACTCAAGACTCACATGGAAACACCACATCAGGAACCTAAAAGATAGCTGCCTACAACGTTTAAATGTTATGAAAGTGTTGGCAGGCACTAGCTGGGGAGCGGACAGATCGAGGTTACTCCAAATATACCAATGCTTAATACGATCAAAATTAGATTATGCTAGCCATATATATGCCTCAGCCAGATTCAGTCTACTATCACAGCTTGACTCAGTGCACCATAGTGGAATAAGGATAGCAACGGGAGCCTTCAGGACAAGGCCAATTCTTAGCTTATGCGCTGAATCTAATATGCCACCACTCACCTTCCGGAGACATCAACTGGCAATGAACTACATAGTAGCCATAGCGACACAACCAACAAACCCAGCATTTAAATACATATTTAGACCGAAATATCAACAAATTTACAGCAATAACCCAACAAAACCAGCCCCTCTAACAATAAGATACAGAAGACCTATAGAAGATATAGAACAAAAAAGTATACAAAGCCAAGATACCGTCACCCCACCATGGACATACGCAGTTCCCTGTATTAACATAGCACTACAAAAGTTCAGAAAGAAAACCACACCACCGTATGAAATAAACAATAAATTTCAGGAAATTTTAAATAAAAATAAGAATGCATCATTCATCTACACAGACGGCTCCAAAATGAATGATAATATAGGGTCGGCTGTTGTCACACCTGAAGAAGCATTCAAATATGAACTACCTCCTCATTGCAGTATATTCACAGTAGAACTCGCCGCCCTAAAATATGCCCTCCACAACATAATGACAAAAGAGGGAGACAAGCACATAGTATGCAGTGATTCACTCTCTGCACTGCAAAGTCTACTAGAGTTATACAGCGATCACCCATTAGTAATAAAAATCCATGAATACTTAGCTATGCTAAAATCATTACAAAAAGATGTTAAATTCATCTGGACACCAACGCATGTTGGCATCAAATACAATGAAGCAGCTGATAAACTTGCAAAAGAAGCCGCACTCAGTAATCAAGACATTTGTCCCCATTTGCATTAAAACTGATATTAAAAAATTGCTACACATGGATACCAAAGCTGCATGGCAAAGTATGTGGGGCAATGTTAACAATAACAAACTAAAGAAATAAAACCAAATACAAACATCTGGAAGACCTCAGTAAGATCAACTCGAAGAGAAGAAAATAGATGGCTCTTACAAGAGTAAGGATCGGCCATTCACGGCTGACTCATATCCATCTAATTACAAAAGACCCAGAACCTATATGCAATAGATGCCAAACACCCATCACAATAAAACACATTATAGAAAATTTTGACTTCAGATCACCGAATTCGAATTTATTAGTTGTAATTAATGTAAATAATTTAAGTCTGTATTTTACTTTATGAAGGCTATCTCGATGTATATATTTATAACTAATTAGGAGAAATATTCATTTTACTATAAATATATAAATAGATGCAATAATAATAATAATAATAATAATAATAATAACAAAAAAAAAATTAAAAAATTAAAAAAAAAAAAAAAAAAAAAAAAAAGAGAGAAATAAATATAAATAAAAGTAAAATTGTTATGTACAAATCCATAGATCATTGCATCCAAGATATACCAATAAATAGACAAATACTACAGGAACAAAATACAGTGAACAAAAACTATCTGAATAACAAACAATAACGAAATGGCGTAAAAAACCTTGCAGTTAAACGCCTTAACACAAACCCTAACCCTAACCCTTCTATTGTACAATGAATTTATGTTTTTATTTACGTAAACATTTTCTTTTCTTTTTTTTATGTCTTCAAGTTTAATGTATGAGGTCTTCAAGGTCTTTATAGGGCCTTACTTTTAGCTACGTGGCATCATTTTTTCTCTTTCTAAAATAATAAAAAACGCTTTGAAAAATAACCTTTACAGACACTATTATAACTTGTATCCTATTTCACCTGAAGAGATCTATCAAGTTAACTTATCCTCTAATTTGGACTTTGCGCGATTCACTGCAGAATATCCCAGCTTTAATTCTGACTTGTTTTATTGCTTTTCAATTACTTTTCTTTTTTCTTTTATTGAGTAATTATTACAACACGCCACAAATGTGCCAATAAGTGATATAGATGGCATTTAATTACACTCACACATTATGTACAAAATAAACAAAAATAATTGTAAAACAAGAAAGCAAAAAATAAAATATTAAAATTTTAAAAAATAATAGTAATAATAAAAATTTAAATTAAATTAAAAACTAAAAATACAATCAATAAACAACAATACAATAAATACTCACCCTAGGGATCCCAAAACCAGATGTCCCACTTATGGAGGGGCATGTATGGTACAGCGAGGTGCTAGCTCTTACTGATGTAATTTCGACGATAATAAAACCAGAAAGTTTTTTCCAATACACTTTCTTTCTCAAAAATCACCCCCTCTACTTCCCATCTATGTTAATGACTTACCTTTCTCAATCCAGTACTGCAGGTATGATATAACGTATATGCTGACGATCTCGAAATCTATTTATCCTTCTTACAGTCGGACATATAATACGTCACGAAAAGTTTCTTGGAGGGCCTTAATGCTATTGTATGCCATTGTTTTGTAGAGAACTAGCTGAAGTTAAATTCAAATAAGACCATAGAACATGCAATATTATTGAGTCACATTTACTAATTATTTCAGTTATATTCCTCAATCGAAAATCTTAGAGTTATTTTTTTACACAACCCTTTCCGAGACTATCATGCATCCGATAATTAGAAAGTATTAGTGCTGGATTTTAACTGTATTTGTTCCTTATAGAAACGCATTCGACTTGTGTAGTTCTCAGGGCGATACAACTTTATGTATAAGATCATGTTTCAGGGATAGTTTTCGTTTTTGCCATAATTACACTAACTTTTTTTTTTTTATAGGGTATTAAAGGAAAACATCAGCTTTTTAAATGATTTAAAAAAGCTCTGTCCTCATTCATCTTTTATAATTAGAAGCTTTCATTTTTGGAATGGAGAGAAAGATTATATATTGTGACTAAATACCCCCTAAAATAATGCACAAGAAAAGTAAAAAAAAAATAAAAAAATAATGTCTATTATTTTTTTAAATTTATATTCCAGGAATCACACCCTTTGCTTCAAGATTTTTAGAATGAAATTGTTTACAAAGCAGAGATGTGTATTCGGGATAATGAAAACGATTCAAACAAAATCAAGTCGTCGAAAGTTATGTAACTGCCTAACTTATTGTAGTTTATTCTGAAGACTAAAAGCAAGATTATCTTTTTTATTATACTTAAGAATACCAAAAACTAAGTTCTCGTCCCCAGCAAGTTTTACAATAATAAGGAACTACTTTTATTTATTTTTAATATCATATGGTAAAATCTTAAACCCTTTCTGAAATTGTAATAAAATATCTTTTATAATTGAATCTATGTCTCCAACGCCTTTTATTTCTAGTTAGCATTAAAAATATTTTCCACAGAAACTCATGTCATCGTAAGACTTGAATACGATAATTAGGGATGGGCATCAATTCACGATATATGGAAGTATCGATATTTTTCTTAGGATATGTCGTTACGTACCATACGAAAGGTCGTTTTGTCTATATTATAAAAATATTTTATATTCGTTTCATTTATTATCTTAAAAATACAACATAGAACTAAATATATTTAAAAAGAAGTAAAAAAACTTGGATTTTAGAATGAAATCGGTTTGAATAAGGTAAAATTTTTAATGTTCAATGTTTTTAATTCACCTTTTCAATTTTTATGTAGGTTGAGTAGCTGGTGCTCCACTTCACTGTCAACAGAGCGATTATTTTCTAGAGCTGGGTAAGGGATTTCACCCTCAAGGAATAAATCAAGTATAGAATTTTTGGGATAGTTATTTTTACAACAATCCACTGATTATAATATGCGGGAATTAAATAGTTGACCTCATTATATTGATTTATGAACAGTTTATTCAGAACAGTCAAAACTGGAATGACTGTTCGAGTCAAGTACAAGCCTGGCCTTTTCGGCTACCTGACCTGGAGGTCTGGGGCGGCCTTTGTTTGCCTGGGCTGTCCTCGATCCCAGTTACTCCCTTTGGCCGTAACAATATCAATATATAAAACACTCAATTCTTTAATTTCAGACAGATTTAGTAGAGCAGTGGTTCGAGGTCGTTACCTAAATTAGCTAAAAGGTTTGGGGTATTTAAAATGGCATTTTCGATATATCGATTTTTTCTTATCACCGATACATCGTGTGTCCATATTCAGAGCTCAAAATATTGTTGACAAGAAATATCCATATTTTTCTAACTAGTCCCATTCCTAACAATATTCTTTTCTACTTTCAGCCATCGTTGACACTATTATAATTATTATAATATGCCTTAAGTAACCAATGTTATCTGATATATTAGTATTTTATGTCTATAATGTGGCCACTATGTCAAAGAAATGAATAGATATATCGAAAGAAAATTATTCATAAAAAAATACATTCCAAATCCCTTACAGTTAGGATAAAGACCATCTCGCATGCCATCACTGCTTACAGAGAAACCAGCAAGAATTCAGACAAAAAATGGACTAATATTTTTATTTTAATTAATATTTTTAACTATCATTATACCACTCTGTTACAATAATCTCTACGAACTGTTACAAAATTACTTAACTTACTTACTTGTGAATGAATTGAATAATTATGTTTTCTTAATCTTAATTTGTGATTAAATATGTCATCTGACAAACTGTGTAGATTAAACCTTCTTAGGAATTGATTAACTCTCAATGCCATGACCATAACCGGTGATTTACACTACTCCTAAACTTATATTACGATTATGAAAAAACAAGTTTTTTTTAACCATTTGAGCCCATGTTTTTATAGTTTTCTAATTGTTATATTAGCATTTAATATTTTGGTCGACAATGACGGTTGAACACAAATTCTTTTATCTTATTTTATATTTTTAAATTTTAAAACAATTAAAAGGAATACAGGTCCTTTAAAAGATATTAGTTTCATGGACATCTATAGGTAGTAAGTCCATATGTCTCAGGCAACATTTCTCTTCCATTAAAAATTTATGCTTTCCTTTGCTTGAAAAATATTTTTACAAGACAAACCTACGTGTCATCGTCCAGATGTTCTCTCCTAATTTAAATGATTTTGTCCATTCTTTTACAGACGAATGAATGAATATGAGGTGATTGACTACTGATACACACTAAGAGATCTTCAACTTGTGCTGGAATAGTACCTTCTTTACTGCATAACTGATGTTGTTTCTTTAACACAGTGATATTTACAGAATAAGGAATAATACGACGCAGTGCGGCGCTCTTATGGTTGAAGTAGACAAAAGTCATTCTTGATGGGAAAGATTTATAAAATCTTTATAACATTTTAAAAAAATATCAAATCGTCATATTTCAATTTCTTTAAAACGGGCTTTTAAAGAAAACTCTTAGTTGATCACTTAAAAAAAATATATAGTAAATATCTTTGAATACAAATTAAGTTATTTTAGGGTTACAAAGTAATAATTGATATCACAACAATACAATTTACTATATATAGTAATTGATTAAGATACATCTGAAAATTATATTGAGTCACTGCTCGTCGACATACTCTCATCAGATAAGGTAGATGAGGATAGGTTCTCCAGTTCAAATTGAAGTGAATCCGACCTCACTAAATTGAAATTGTTTCGATGAGACAGATAATGGCAATCTGCCACTTTTCAAACCTGATTTCTATCCTTTGTTTTTGTAATATCGGATTAAAAGCTACAATTCCATATCATTGAGGTCACTATGAAAAGATTACTAAAGGAGACCAAGTTGGAAAAAATAATCACATTTTCGACTTTTGTCCACAGGCTGCCGCAGTGTGCGAAGTTCTTAAACTGATGAGATTGAGATTTAAACTTTTTGCAGTCACATGCTTAATCACATATTAAACTAAATGTATTGAAAAAAAAAAAAAAGTAACAAAATATTTCAGCTCAAGTTTCTGTCACTCAACCCTTTGTATAAAAAATAATTAAAAACATTTTAATTAAAAACTATAATTTTAATTTTACTGATTCTGTCCTAAATGTTTTAAAGTAAAATAGGGAAAATGTGTTTTCATAAAACTAAGTGCTTTTTTTTTTCATAATCAGATGCCTTACTTAATTGTTAAATTATTAAAACAGAATATTAACCTTTCAGATATTACATATACTTCCATTTTGTGTTAGTATTACCAAGGTTGAAATATTTTGAAAATAAATGCACTATTAGCAATTGATGTGGTACTTGATTAATTTAAAAATTACATATTAGTATTTTAATACGGCATAAAATATTGCAATGATCTTGTAATAACTTACACTAAATGTTACATAATTATTATCAGAATTTTATAAAATCACAGATTAAGTAATTAAAGTCACTACAAAGTTATAATGCTGGGTAAATGTCAGAATATGATTCGGTATTAAATGTAAAAAAAAATCATTTAATCATGTTTAACATAACATCCTTGTGTTTTATTTCACAGGTAATAGAGCAGGTACGAAACACCTCATGTCTCAAGCAATTGGTTGATTTTCTGTAAAAAAGAAAAGATCTGTTACTGATTGTCAAAAACAACGATTACGTAAAAAATATATACTACATAAAATATGTTCATTAATTACATACATTAAAATACTGAAAATTCAACTGTCAATACTTTATTCTGAATCAATCTAGTTTTCTAAATAATTGAAGAATATGAAATAATTTATATATAGTAAATAAAGTCTCATCTTTCTTAATATTTAAATGTTTTTCTGTTTCTGAACTCTAATATTTATTGTAACCATTTAGAAAAAAATAATCTTATTAAATGGTGTGTAACATTATGCTTTTAAAACATTGATGTCTGATTTTCGTTTAGACAAATATCCGGCTATTTTATTAAGAGCACGATTTTAACTTATTCGTCATCAAACATAAGTATCGTTTACTTATCTTAAGCTTAAACGAATAAACTAATACCAGTTTCCACAGAACTTCAATCGTTTTCAATTGATTGTCATTATTTCCTTCAGGTACGCGGTTGTGTATCTTACAATTAACAAAGCTTTGAGAAAGAAAAACCTTTCTATACTGAAACTAATCTAGCCTACATATGAAACCTAACATTTCTCACTGGACATCTATTTAAATGTATCATCGTAACATGTAATATTAGCTTCAATTTTCTAATATTATCCTAAAACATGATATATCACATTTAGATATAAAGGTACTGGCTGTTTTTAAATTTTGTTAATCAAAAAACCTATCAAGAATACCTAATTGCTACTTACATCGAGGGTATCTTGGATCTGCTTCTGGACGGTGGCAACGTGTTGTTTGCCCTGGGTCTTCAGCTGGTTGTAGTCGATGTTCCAGTTCTCCTTGATGACTTTGGAGGCGTTGTTGGGGTCAGTGAGAAGGGCTTTGACGTCATCTCCAACGTGGGAAAGGGCTTGCTTGAGGAGGGCCTGTACGCTAGCCTTAACGTCTTTGGCATCTCCTTTCAGTTGGTTCTTAAGGTCCTCCAAGACTTGGCGGAATGGGGCGGCGTCTACTTCGGACAGTCCCTTTTAGATTTAACGATCTATTAGTCTGTTTTACTATTGCGTAAACATAGAAATGAATTGGATATATTTTATATGACTAATAACTTTTCTTGTTTTGTTAGACAAATAAAATAAAACGTTTGAACCCTAACGTATTCTAGAAAAATGAAATCATGTATAAGCAAAAAGAAACTTCCGAGGCTCAATGGAAAATCAGATAAATTCATTGATAAATTACCGTTTAATACTAATAAGAAATTAATTAATGAATGAATACTACTAATATTTTACTTAGATTAATATATGGTATATGAGAAGAAGTAAGGTTGCTTAAAAAGGTTGAGCTTTTTCAAAACTGTTAATTTTTTTATTCAATGAAATATATAACGCGTCATTTGACTGAGACGTCGGAAAATAATATGTATATCCAATTATATTTTTTACACAATCACTAATAAATGTAATATAGGAAGCATGAAATCTACTTACATTGATGGCGTTCTGAATGTGTTCGTTGACATTGTTGGTATCGGTGACAGCTGTGCTGATCACGTTCTTGGCATCATTGGACAGATTCTTGATGAGGGTTCCAAATCCAGTGAAGGGGTTATCGATTACAGCCTGGACATCTTCCTGGGCATGCTTAGACACCAGTTCGACTGCCTGCTGGGTGTGTACATGGATGTCTTTTACATCCTGTTGGAGCTGACCTTTCAGGGTCTGAAAGATGCTCTTGGGAGAAGGTGCTGCAGCGGCAAAGCCGACGATGGCGAGGATGGCAACGAATACCTTCATGATTGATATCGTTTCGAAAAGTGACGATTTAAGGTACTACCATGATTTATATATATAACGGTCTATGTTTGTTCATTTTCATAGCCTTGGAAATAATAATACAATAATTAGCACTCATGTTTGATCAGCAAATATCAGAACCTACGTCAATCTCAGTTCAATTATATTTTCCCAAACGATATTTGCTAGGAATGGAATACATTAATATAAAACGTTCTGCTAATTTGATTCTTGACACATGATCAACAAATCCTTAATCCAGATCTTAATCCACTCTTTCACTATTAATTTAAAATATTCTTGAAATAAGTCGATTTTGTGAAATGGATCAGTGCCGCATAGTAGGTATCCAGTAAAGGAGAGGACAAACCATTCAACCAGTAAGAAAGGAAAATGGAATATGTATAAATTAAAATTCGTATAAAAGTCGACTAATTTAAACTTGAATATATACTATGGTCATAAAGAACTGGAAAATATGATTCCACCAAAGAGATTAAATTAAATACTTGCTACAGCCATTTTTTTCTTATATTGGAATACCAAAAAAATATTAAAACAAGAATAAATAAAAGTTGGAACATTGATGGCCGAGCGCGTAAGGACGCGGGTCCCAGCGTGCTTGGTTCACAAGGCACTGAGTTTATTTATTTCTTGGCGGACCTATGAAATGAATGTTTAAACGAATTTTTAAACTGTAGAATAGCCCGTCTTTTCCGCTCTAGTTGGAGTTTAGGAAGTTAAACAAGTATGAGTTTAATAATTTCGGGAAGCATTTATTTACGTCATATGTTTAAATAATCTCCACTAATAATAAGCAGTAATAAATCTCCAGTAATAAGTAGACTTTACATTCAAAGCTACATTCAATAAGTTGATTTTTACTTTTAAAAAAAGTGAAGTAATGACTAAACAAAATTGAATTGAAAAATGCATTTCCCTATGAAAAACTTCTCCAATATAAACGTAATGATTTAAAACTATAGCCATTTTAATTTTAACATTTGTATGCCAGCGATGGGGTTGTAGAACATCCAACTCCCGTGGCAACGTCCTATCCCGTATTGCAACTTCCAACTGTTACTCTCCTCTCTCCCTTGAACCCTACTCATTGTCCTACCTCTCCTAAAAAAACGTCCTGATGTCCTCGATATTTTCATTTCTTCCCTAATTTCCACCTCTCAAACTGTCATCAAATCCATGAACGACCTTTCACCAGACTATAGCCCTGTTATACTTCTATTGCATTCAAATCCAGCTCCTAAACCTTCTCCTCTTAGGCTGATAATAGGACGTTTAGGCTGGAATGGATTTCGATGTGATCTTGTGAATCAATTGGACCTTAAAATTCACCTTTAAAAAAATAGAAGATATAAACCTACCAATTGACAAACTTAGACCATCAATACAAAATAGTATAATTGAAAACACCTCACACCGAAAAAATCCTAATAGTCTACAGTATAACTTACCACAGCATATTCGCACCTTATTTATAGAAAAACGCAGAGCAAGGGCGAAGTGGCACCGTACTAGATACCCATCAGACAAAAATAATTATAATAATTTAACGAACAAACTGAAGGCAGAAATAAGAAAACTCAAAATACAAAACCATACTAAAAACCTAAATACTTTCGACAAGCTCCTTAATTACAAAACTTTTAATCACCCTCTTCTAACTGATGCTCAAATCTGGACAAGATCAGACTAAGAAAAATACCATCTTTTTGGCCTGCAACTTTAAAAAACTTTTAACCCACGTCCTGATATCTTCAATCATGCTCACATTGAAAGTATTAAAGCAGAACTAAATGTTCCGCTCCAAATGTCTCCTCCTAATGCATTCCATCCTTCAGAAGTATTCAACATAAGCATTCCAACAAAGCCCCTGGATATGACCTTATTGCATCTTATATTCTAAGATTCCTTCCTCGAAAAGCAATCCTATTTATTACATACATATACAGTGTGAGTATCTCTTAGTGTAAAAAAATAATAATAAATGATTTGGGGAAACTAGATAAAAAATGTAGAAAAATGCAGCAGATCTCACCTTTCTATTTCAATCCGTTGCAGATATACAATAAATCAAAGACTTTTTTGTCAAAACCACGTTTTTTTTTTTAATAATAAAAACTGTAATATCTCCGGTTTTGAAATATTTTTCAAATTTTGACTACTTTTTCGGATTTAGCATCAAATTTTCTATTAAAGCAGAGTACATGCAACCTTGAATTTTACAAACTTATGAGTAACTTATGAAGTAATTTTACAGTTTGATCTTCACCTTATTTGGAGAAGTTACAATGTCTTATATTACTTCAACGCTCACCGTTTTTCGAAAACAGTTTTATGTTTGCAAAAATTGCAAATCTCACAAAAATTTTATCAGCTTTCGAATGATATGTTAAAAGTAATGATTCTATTTCGATTTCATGGAGAAATTTACTGTTAAAACGGAAACAACATAACATGGTGTTCTCATTTGGCATACAAATGAGTTACTTACGTAAATAAAACATTACGATGATCCCTTAATGGAAATGTGCATTTTATACATAATAAGCTCTTCATTGAAATAAAAAAATTAAAAAAAATTATTGTTTAATAGAAAATAAAGGAAAATTGTCAATAAAGCGACACCAGATCAAAGGGTCTTATGTTATTACATTTGTTTATTTATTATTATTATTATCATTATTTAGGATTTATTTTATTATATTTTCAATGTAAGGTTTAAAACCCAATGAGAAAGAACATAGACCTCAATTTCTTTTGAACGTAGTTTAATAATTTAGTTATACCGTTCAGATTTGAATATTTGTATATATTCGACAAACACTTCTCTCCCCCATTAAACGGATTACAGGCGATGATGAGGCTTGAAAAATATAATTTTTAATATCATGCCTTTTACTACAACTTTCTAGTAGTAGTTGAACACTAGGAACTTTAAAGAACAAATTACTTTTTGAACTTTAGTCCGCATTTAATGCACCGTGGGCCGTCGAAGTCACTAAGACAATGTGTATTTTATTTTAAGAATATATTTTATTTAATAATAGAGACCAATTTCGAACAGGATTAAATTTCCGGAAATGGTTAAGACAAAAGTTAATAGGCGGTGGTCAGATGAAAGAAGAAAGCATCAGGCTGAGGAAATGAAGAAATATTGGAGGGAGCGGAAGAGCAAGAAATGAACTGTTGAGCGTGGTCCACAGATGGCCGAACTCGTAAGAAGAAAAAGAATAAAATATGAAATAAATATATTTAAAAACATCAAATCAATATTTGAAACATTTTATTTTTCAAATTTATCGTCATTCAATGAAATCTGCTCTAAACTTCATAGTGAGTCAAGGTCTCTGCTAGCATCAACCGCCAGTCATCTCGGTGTGTTGCTGCTGCTCTCCAGTTCCTCACTCCCAAGATGGACAGTGCATCCTCTGCCACTCCATCGGCCCATCTGTCTTGGCCTACAATCTGATTTTTTTTTTTTTTTTTCCCCCGACACATCAGGATTCGTCCTCGCCACATGCCACAACCATCGGAGCCTCCTTATACGAACATATCTTGCAAGATTTGTATTTTGATATGATTGTGCGAGCTCGAAATTGGTTCTCAGTTTCCTAGTGTTGTCTCTGAATACCGTGTGACGTTCCACATTAATAGTGTTGGTATATATGTATGTAACTCCAATATCAAATTTTACGGAAAAATTTTTATGTATGATTCAGCCCCTCCCCTTCCCCCCTCAAAAATTAATTCTGTGACGTTCCACACTAATAGTGTTGGTATATGTATGTAACTCCAATATCAAATTTTACGGAAAAAATTTTATGTATGATTTAGCCCCCACCCTACCCCCAATCAAAAATTAATTCTGTGACGTTCCACACTAATAGTGTAGGTATATATGTATGTAACTTCAATACCAAATTTTACGGAAAAAATTTTATGTATGATTTAGCCCCCCCCCCCTTCCCCGCTCCCTCCCTCAAAAATTAAATCTGTTACGTTCCACATTAATAGTGTTGGTATATGTATGTAACTCCAATATCAAATTTTACGGAAAAATTTTTATGTCTGATTCAGCCCCCCCCCCCCTCCCCCCTCAAAAATTAAATCTGTTACGTTCCACATTAATAGTGTTGGTATATGTATGTAACTCCAATATCAAATTTTACGGAAAAATTTTTATGTCTGATTCAGCCCCCCCCCCCCCCCCCCCCCCTCAAAAATTAAATCTGTTACGTTCCACACTAATAGTGTTGGTATATATGTATGTAACTCCAATATCAAATTTTACGGAAAATTTTTTATGTCTGATTCAGCCCCCCCCTCTTCCCCCCTCAAAAATTAATTCAGTTGCGTTCCACACTATCCAAGCAACAGCCATAACTCTTTACACAGCACAAATAACACTAACATTAGCAGCGGTGTACTGTCCTCCTCGGTATGCGCTGACCTCTGACATGTTTTGTAGCTTTTTTAAAAAGCTTGGAAGATGTTTCATAGCAGGAGGTGACTATAATGCAAAAAATCAACTATGGGGGTCACGGTTAACTACTCCAAGAGGTAGAAACCTTCATTCTGCTCTCCATAAGCTTTCTTTAAACACTATAACTCCAAATTCTCCGACGTACTGGCCTACATCGAGACGTAAGACACCAGACTTACTAGACAGTCCGTACCTTACACAGTTAGAACTAGTTCTGACCTCTGTTCTGACCATTCCCTTATTCAACTGATCTTGTTTGAAGAGCCATGTATGAAAGAAGAACGCCCCACACTCATCCAAGGAAACATTAATTGGGACTGCTACGAAACAATTTTAAATAAAAAACTCTCAGTTCCACTTTCATTGAAAACAGGAAAAGAAATAGAGGACGCTGTTGACGTTTTCGCAAAATGCATTCAGGAATCTGCGTGGTCCTCATCAGTTCCCAAAACCAAGAAAAGTTACCAGCCAAACTATCCACAGTATATAAGGGATTTGATCAGAATCAAGAGAAGAGCTCGTAAGGTATGGCAGACTAACAGACTACCATCGGACAAACATACATACAACCAAATAAATAACGAATTAAAACGACAAATCCAAAAATTCAAACAGACCAACTATGATACATTCTTAACAAATCTCAATACTGACGATGGAAGCTTATGGAGGCATACAAAAAAGCTTTTAAAGCATCGTGAGGTGTTAGCACCACTCCGAAAAGAAGATGGCACTTGGGCCGAGTCGGAAAGCGAAATGTCTGAACTCTTCGCTGATCATCTAACGACTGTTTTCATACCTCATACAGACCTCACTGACAATGAACACGAAATTAACGTACAAGATACCCTTGACAACCCCTTACTACTAACGTTGCCTCCACCAGCCTTTAAGCCATCTGAAGTAATTCTAGAAATTCAAAAATTATCAACAAAAAAAAAAAAGCCCCAGGATATGACTTGATTACTGCTGAGCTACTCCAGCATATGCCCAGAAAAGCTACAGTCTTTCTTACAACACTCTTTTAAGCAATACTAAGGACAACTAAATTCCCATTGCAATGGAAATATTCACACGTGTTAATGAAACAAAAACCAAATAAAGACCCCAACTCTCCTTCTTCGTACAGACCCATCAGTTTACTTCCAGTTTGCTCAAAAATGTTTGAAAAATTAATGTATAGACGAATTCTAGACATACTAACGAACAAAGACATACTACCTGAACACCAGTTTGGATTTCGTTCACAACACTCAACCATACACCAGCTTCACAGAGTCACAGACTACATTTCAGTTGCATTGGAGAAAAAATTATATGCTACTGGGGTATTCCTGGATGTAGCTCAAGCATTCGACAGAGTTTGGCACAATGGACTACTATTTAAACTTAAATCATTCCTTCCTTCCACTTACTATCTTATCCTTCTCTCTTTCCTTTCTGACAGATTTTTCTCTGTTCGACAAGGTTCGTATATCTCTTCTGTTCGACCAATTAGGGCTGGAGTACCGCAGGGATCGATTCTTGTACCTCTGCTATACATTGTTTGCACACACGACATACCCACTTACCCTAACACTATAATAGCAACATACGCAGATGATACTGCAATTCTGACTAGACACTCAGACATAAATCAGACTTCACTGACTCTCCAACACTATTTACAACAGTTACAAGACTGGTTCAACAAATGGAAAATTAAACTAAATAACGACAAATCATAGCACATAACTTTTGCACTTCGACATAACACCTGCCCCAACATTTACATGACTGACACTGTTCAATACCTAGGACTAATGTTCGACAGAAGGATGACATGGGGCATATGTCATAGGATGACATAAAAATATTTATGTCTGATTCAGCCCCCCTCTTTCCCCTCTAAAATTAATCCTGTGACGTTCCACACTAATAGTGATGGTACGAGTATATATGTATGTAACTCCAATATCAAATTTTTCGGAAAAAATTGTATGTATGATTCAGCCCCCACCCTACCCCCAATCAAAAATTAAATCTGTGACGTTCCACATTAATAGTGTTGGTATATATGTATGTAACTCCAATATCAAATTTTACGGAAAAATGTTTATGTCCGATTAAGACCCCCTCCCCTCCGCCCCTCAAAAATTAATTCTGTGACGTTCCACACTATAGTGTTGGTATATATGTATGTAAATCCAATATCAAATTTTACGGAAAATTTTTTGTGTGATTAAGCCCCCCCCCCCTCCACCCTCAAAAATTAATTCAATGGCGTTCCACACTAATAGTGTTGGTATATATGTATGTAACTCCAATATCAAATTTTACGGAAAAATGTTTATGTCCGATTAAGACCCCCTCCCCTCTGCCCCTCAAAAATTAATTCTGTGACGTTCCACACTATAGTGTTGGTATATATGTATGTAACTCCAATATTAAATTTTACATAAAAATTTTTATGTCTGATTCAGCTCCCTCCCCCCCCCCTTCACCCCTCAAAAATTAATTCAGTAATGTTCCACACCGATAGTGTTGGTATATATGTATGTAACTCCAATATTAAATTTTACATAAAAATTTTTATGTCTAATTCAGCCCCCCCCCCTCTCCTTCTATCAAAAATTAAATCTGTTACGTTCTACATTAATAGTGTTGGTATATATGTATGTAACTCCAATATCAAATTTTACAAAATCCGGTTGTTTGAAAACTGAGTAGTTGTACTTGCAGCCTTGCAACTACAGATACAAATACTCATTGGTATTTGACGTCACAATTACTTTTTTTAGGTACATGTAATTGTACTTGAAAGCCACAAGTACATATACAGTATTTGGTAAAAGTATTTGCGAACTGGCAACTACCAAGTACACAATGTACTTGTTGTTCCAAGTACAAGTACTTGTAATTGTTTGTGTACTTAAATACTAATGTAATTAAGTACTGCCCAACTCTGGCTCCCATAACCTATTGAAAACAAGTGATCTTACTATATACATTTTATTGAATACAAAAGGTACATTGAATACAATGTATAAACAATCACATAACGGGCATACAACATGGCTGGACAAGACTCTGACTAAAAGCTTAGGTGAGTTTACTATGCTGTTAGCCAATGCCACACTAATCATCATTAACATTGAACATACAAAAAATCTTTCAATGAACACTTACAAAATGACAAGGTAATTTTAACACAAACTGCCACTGGATTCAGAAAACTCTGGTTTCGAAACTGATTTATCTCCAGCTGAAATACCCTTTCATAAGTGTTTTCATTTTTAACGCAATTAGACTTGAGTTTGTACTTATGTATAAGTTAGAGGTGGGCTAAACAGTTATTTTTTGGTATTAGGTTACTATGTTATGGTTCTATCCCAGTAATAGGTTCAAATAACAGGTTATTCCAGTAATAGGTGATTCAAGTAAACCCTTGCCCTACCGCTAGAAAGCGCGCCACTTAATCACTGCAGTTGCCAACAACTGATCGGGTTTTAATAACGCTTTAAATCACTTCACTGTTTAGAATCACTCCAGTTCTTACATTCTCAACAGTTATTAGAATAACTCCTGTTGTCAGCCATCGTTCTGTTATCGATCACCGACCTGGCGCTAGTGGTTCTAACCTATTACAAACTTACTTATTGACATTTAGGCTGGTAATTCATTAATTTATCCTCCTTGTCATTGCTAATACTGCTTATAATTTGTATATTAGTAATCTTATAAATGATAAATAACACAAAATCAACCAAAATTATATAACGTTGTATAAAGTTGTCAAAATATATAACAAATTAAAAATCAATAGGTCAACTATGACACAAACGAATTCAACTAAATAAATCTTAAAAACCCATTGTCCATATTTAATTGTACTGCCAAGATTTTATTTTAAAAAAAAATATATATTGGTGTCAGTAAATCATATTTGAACAATTATGAAGACTCAACAATTACAAATAGCCTGTATCAATCTGTTACCGAAGCATATATTGTATCTTAAAATATAGGCTGTAAGATAAAATAAAGAAGAAAATAACAGAGGTAGAAGCAGGATTAAGGCTGGGCCATCTTAGGTCAAGTTTTTACTTCATCCCAATTTTTTTTTAAAGCATTTGGTGGACTTCCAAGACTTTTGGTCCAGGGGGTACATTTAGCCTTTATCCACCTTTAGGAAGCTTTGACTTAGGTCCTTTAAATAAGCTCTGGAAAGCACTCAGTTTGTCAGAGATTAGTGATAGAGGTGGGCTAAACAGTTATTTTTTGGTATTAGGTTACTACGTTATGGCTCTATCCCAGTAATAGGTTCCAATAATAGGTTATTCCAGTAATAGGTGATTCAAGTAAACCCCTGCCCTACCGCTAGAATGCGCGCCCGTCAATCACTGCTGTTGCCAATAACTCTTCGGGATCCAATAACGCTTAGAATCACTGCAGTTCTTACAATAACGCCAGTTATTAGAATCACTGCAGTTATTACAATCACTCCAGTTCTACAACAGTTCTCAACTGTTATTAGAATAACCTATTGCCAGCCATCGTTCAGTTTTTGATCACCGACCTGGCGCTAGTGGTTCTAACCTATTAAAAACTTGCTTTTAGACATTTTGACTGGTAATTCATTAATTTATCCTCCTCGCCATTGCTAATAATGTTAATAATTTGTTTATTTAGTAATCTTACAAATGATAAATAACACTAAATCAACCAAAATTATTGTGTCAATTTTTTTTTAACAAAAATTTTTAGAAGCAAATTAAAATTTGTCAAAATATATAACAAATTAAAAATAAATCGGCCAACTACGATACAAACGAATTCAGCTAAATAAATCTTTAAAAAACATTGTCCTTATTTAATTGTACTGCCAAGATTTTATTTTTTTAAAATACATATAGGTGTTAGTAAAACATATTTGAACAATTATAAAGACTCAACAATTACAAGTAGCTTGTATCAATCTGTTACCTAAGCATGTATTGTGTATTAAAATATTGGCTGTAAGATAAAATAAAGAAGAAAATAACAGAGATAGAAGCAGGATTCAGGCTGGGCCATCTTAGGTCAAGTTTTTACTATATCCCAATTTTTTTTTAAAGCATTTGGTGGACTTCCAAGACTTCTGGTCCAGGAGGTACATTTAGCCTTTATCCACCTTTAGAAAGCTTTGACTAGAAAATAAGGTGTGGAAAGCACTGTTTGTCAGAGATAAGTGATAGTCTGAGATAAGGCATACAAGGCCTTTATAAAGGTGCAGAATTGGGAATTAAATTTTGAAATAGCAGGGTTACTAATTGTATACAAAAGTATTTTAAAATTTTTTTTTTGATATAATGTCCCCTCAGCATTACACATCACCAAAGGATTAAATCAAAGTTGCTGCTAATCACCTACTCTCTTTAACATGGTTATTAAACAACCTTTCTAGAAATAGGAGAGAAATATTAATATACGGGTTTGGAGATTTTGAAAGATATCTAATTCATAATACAAATTGCAGGAGTTTATCAACTCATTGCCACTGAGGAATGTGATCTGGAATACATGCTGAGGAAACTCTAAGCAGTATTCTGAAAAGGGCATGGAAATAAATCTAAAGAAGAAAGAGTCCCTCAACTCTTCGAGCACATTTTTTAGCATTGAAGATTAGAGATATGGAGGTCTACTAATCCTTCCTGGAAAGGAATCCTCTATTAATTAAGATATTTCATTGAAAATATTAAGAGAAAGGAAGACTGTAGGAATCCTAAACTCGTTCCTGTGGAATAAAAATGTTTCCTTTAAAAAAAAATAAAAATAAAATAAGATGATTATATCTTTCCTTATCACTATAAATTGTCTTTAAATTTGCTAAAATCTGTGGTGTGGAGAAGAAAAAGCTTAAACGCTACTATCTTTAGAGATGGGTACTCAGAGTGGAAGTTATTTCATAATAAGAGCCCATCATGTTTCTAATAATTTCATAAGACAATATATGAGAGAGGAAAAAATCACTTGAGGTACACATGATGGTACATAAGGATCAATACAATTAGGGTTTCATGAATTAATTGCCACTTTTATTGGAATTAAGTCATCAATCCTAATTGAGGAAAAAAATATTTTAAAGAGTATTTAAACCAGGAGCTCATTCAAAAAGCATGTATCAAAAACAGAGGCCATAGTATATTTTCCTGAACAGATTAGAGAGTAGGTTGAAGGATGTCTGAGGAAATTGTGGATAGGGGATGTAAAGAAAGGTATGGCAGCAAACAAGAGAAAGAATAGTTGATCAAAAGATGGTTTGAACAAATAACTGATAAAGATTAGGATACAATAACTGAACAAACCTGAAGGTATTTTTCATTTTATAAGTTTCCAGAACAGAAAGGATAATTATAAAAATCACAAAATAAAATAATGTATGGACTAAAACTATATAAAAAAAACAAAAAACAAATTACAATAAAGTTTGTACAAATTTATCAACACCCCACATTATCATTGTACAATCACAATGAGTTTTTATTTAAAAGAACTGTTCTCATAAATACTTCACCAAAATATTGGACAATACTAATAACCATATAGATACAATCAATTTAAATCAGAGTTTTTAAAGAAAAAAACAAAAACAAAATGAATTTAAAATATTCAGTTTATTTGTTGACAAATCTATTTACAAATATTCCAATGGATTTAACCATAAAAATTATAACTAAAAAGTGGTATGAAAGAAACCATTCACAAAAATAAAAAACTATATATCAAAGGACTAAATACTTACTTCAAAAAGCAGTATTATATTTTAAAAACAGGTAAAAGGTAGTATCTCGATGGAATCTAATATAAGTGTAAATATCTGTGGAATAACTGTAAATTACAAAAGTCTAAATAGATTTAGTCATTTTGGAATACCTAGGAATGAATTGGCTGATGCCGCTGCTAAAGAGGCGAGAAATATGTTTTCTGTACCCAACTTACCGAATATCCTCAGCGACCACCAAATATATAATAAACAGAAGAGCAAGGATGCATGGATTTATTATTGGACCAGGGTTCCGGATACTAATAAACTAAAAATGATCTGCCCTAATGTTCAATCATGGCCACTGCTAAACGGCTCTAGGAGGGAACAAGTGATGATGACTAGGCTGTGCATCGGACACACAAGACTCACCTATCAGCACCTACTTCAAGGTACGTCACAGCCCTTGTGTTCAAGCTGCCATGTTCCTGTATCAGTAGAGCTCATATTTAGTAACTGTGGTCTACACCCTACAGCTGGAACACCTCTCTTCAACAAAGACCTAGGTACGATCCTCATAAACTATCAACCAGATGTTTTAAAATTCCTCAGGGACTGCAGGATCTTTAGTACAATTTAGATAAACTGGAATCCAGAATTTGGTGCCTCTGGCCATATTGCAGTACACGGCACCTTAAAATAAATAAATAAATAGATTTTACAACAAGCTAATATATTTATGATTTAATAATCATTGCAAGATTTTAATGACATTCATTTGTCATTACATTATTATTTGTAATATAACATAAGAAAAAGCATTTGATATTAACTAGCCATTTCAACTTTTTAAAATTTCGAATCGAAAACACTAAGACCCTGAAAATTGGGGAACTATCGCAGTCAAATTAAATTTAAATAATTCATGAAGATTTATTTACAAATTAAAATCAATGCATTTATTTTTGTTTACAGTTTCGAACTCCATCTATTGTGATATAATGGTACTATGATCAAGAATTTCTTTTTTAGTTCGAACCACGGCCGCTAGGAGCGTCATAACCCATCTGCTACCTGTTCTTGTTTGCGTTATTAGATCACGTGACCTATCGGTTATTGAATAATAGGACAGCCATATGAGTTATTAGATAACAGAATTTACTCAACAGTTATTGAGAACCGATCTAAGAACGGTAACTGGTCTGATAACCTTAACCGATCGGTGCTTCTATCAGTTATAACCTAACTCCTTTCTCCAACCCTAATTTATTGTTATTTCCCCATCTTCTCGATGGAAGATTCAATAAATTTCATACTTGAAATCTTAAAAGTGATGAACATGGTTATTAAAAGTAAAAACATTGTTTGTTTAAATGGAGTTAATTAACACAACTTACTACAAATATAATAAATCCAACAATAAGTAATTTTGTCTTTGAAAATATATAATTGCTAAAGTAACAATAATCGTAGTATGAAAATGTTATGAATATATATATAGCTAATTAATTATACTTATTTCTTGATACAACGATGTCTTCGACGTCTTCTCGATGTCTTCTCGATGCCGCTTCCTTCAGCTCCTTCTCGTCGATTCTTTAGCAAGAGGTTGTAGGTCCTTTTGGTCAAGGAATTGGAATACCAAAGCGCTCCCAAAGACTTGAAGATCTGCTGATGTATTCTGCTAATACTCAGCTCCCAATCTTCTCATGCCAGTGTAAAGAGGTCTCGCTGTTCTGTACCTGAAATAAGATAGAACTGCCGCGAAGTTACGTTTACGCTTTCAAAAGTTAAGATGGAACAAATATCTTAGTGTGAATAGGTGAGATTTTATACAATTCAAGTTGAATAAATAAAAGGTTTGAACCTCGTACATTTTACACTGTCATAACATTCTATGAATAAAAGGGATTGGACCTTATAACCTAAATTTATATAAAAATAAAAGGATTATATCTTGTGTACCAAGTTTAGGATTTGTACTATCTATAGTTTTACATAAATAAAAAGATTAAACTTTGTATTATCTTTATAAAAACAAAAGGATTAGGCTTTGAATTTCCTGTTTACTAAGTTAGGATTTATACATTTGAAAAATAAACTCTGTACTGGAATAAGATTTTATACAATATCAAATTTTCTATAAACAAAAGGATTAGACCTTGTCCATTTCTTAATATTAACAATAAGCTTAAACTATTTACAAAAATACAATATGTTACTTACATGCTAAAGTACAAAAAGATAATATAATATTCCCTAATACTAAACAATATATTATTTGAACAAAAGGAAAATAAAATAAGAGTCTTTGAATTAATTTCTTCTATTGCAAATAATACTTCTAAATTTAAAATTACACAATCAAAATAATAATTCAAATACTCTTTTAATTACAGTTTATAATAATTTCAAAAATAAAATACATACTTTTCTCAACGATCAGTCAAAATAATATTTCAAGACAAAATAATAGTATTAGTCCAAGCAACGAAGACCAAAAAAGGCCGACTAGGGGACTTAATTCATGTAGAAGCCAATTTTGGCACAGTTGTAGAGGAAGGTGTCCTTAACAACATACTAAAAGTACTGGGGGGTGGGGGGGTGGAGCTAACGGAGGGGGGGGCGCTCTAAAGGTCGTTTTTTTTTTTTCAGTTTTTCGTTAATAACTCGAAGACTCTTGCCCCTAGCGAAAATGTGTTTATGTACTAAATTAATAATTATAAAATTTTTTACAAAAAAGGTACTATACACTTTTTTGCTAACAGCAATGCTTAAGGAGATATGGAGCGAGACAAATGAAAATTAAAAGAAAAAACCCTTTTTTATTGTTAAAAATGAAATGTTTATGGTTTATATAATTAATCTTTTAGCGCCCTTGGTTCCAAATATCAAAAACAGCTTACGTATGTATGTATGTATGTATGTATGTATGTATGTATGTATGTATGTATGTATGTATGTATGTATGTATGTATGTATGTATGTATGTATGTATGTATGTATGTATGTATGTATGTATGTATGTATGTATGTATGTATGTATGTATGTATGTATGTATGTATGTATGTATGTATGTATGTATGTATGTATGTATGTATGTATGTATGTATGTATGTATGTATGTATGTATGTATGTATGTATGTATGTATGTATGTATGTATGTATGTATGTATGTATGTATGTATGTATGTATGTATGTATGTATGTATGTATGTATGTATGTATGTATGTATGTATGTATGTATGTATGTATGTATGTATGTATGTATGTATGTATGTATGTATGTATGTATGTATGTATGTATGTATGTATGTATGTATGTATGTATGTATGTATGTATGTATGTATGTATGTATGTATGTATGTTTTTTTGTTTTTTTTTTTTTTTTTTTTTTTTTTTTTTTTTTTTTTTTACGAGGGTAGGGGAAATCTTCAAAAGACATTGTTAGGCCCGTACCTAACCATGTGTGGGATTCCTACCCACTAAAACCACCTCCCTACACCTGTTTTCCCTCCCCACGGAACCGCCGTTAGGCATTACATCATGGAGAGGAATGGCTGGGTGCCGCCTCATGGTAGTAGGCTACATCCTGCTGCGCCTATCTCTCTCTTCTAGCCTGAGCCGCTTGATAGTCTCAACCGCTAACCTCTGGCCCGCCATCCAGTACTCCTCAGAAGCCAGCATCAATTGCACCAGACCATCAACTGTCGGCAAAACTCCACAGACCTGTCGGAACTCTTCTCTTTCTTGCTGAAAGCGAGGGCATATGAAAAACACGTGCTCTGCACTCTCATCCACCGCCGGGCAGGCTGGGCATTTCCCTGTCACATCTAGTTTGAACCTATACTGATATGCTCGGAAGGCTCCATGTCCAGTGAGCAACTGAGTTAAGTAGTAGTCTACCTCACCGTGCTTCCGGTCCACCCAGTGTTGAATACGAGGGACCAGCTGTGTGTCCATCTCCCACTTAAAGCAATGTCCCAACGATGCTGCCAAGCTACAATAGTTTCTTTCCTCTCATTGGCTCTGGGAATGCGTTCACTTCTTTGACATGACCTCTTCCTTTCTTCAGCTATTAGTTCGATAGGTGGCATCCTGGCTACCACGCATGCTGCCTCATAGGATACAGTTCTAAATGCACTAATAACTCTAAGGACGCTTCGGCGGTACACAGAGATCATAGGCCTTCCGTACGCATGTATGTCTAAAGCATCCCTCCATATCACTGCAGCGTAAAGGACAATGGATGTTACGACACTTGACAGCAGTAGTCTTCGGGTCTGCCGGGGACCTCCTATGTTAGGCATCAGTCGAGACAGTGCAGTGTTCACTCCAGCTGCTTTCTCTGACACCTTCATTATGTGCTCTTTGAAGGTTAGGCGTTCATCAATTTTCACTCCTAGGTAAGTCAAGGAGGATTTGGACAGAATCGCCTCTCTACCAACTGTTACTCTGATTTGTTCAATTTTTTTCCTGCTGCTAATCAGGAGCACCTCAGTCTTACTTTCAGCTAGTTGCAGCCCCACTGATGCCAGCCAGCTGCGGATTAGGGAAACACTCCGGTTGGCTCTTAAAGTTACCTCCTCTAAATATTTCGCAACTACCACCACTGCGATGTCATCAGCATATCCTACTATTTTGACGTCTCCTGGAAAGCTCAGTCTGAGAACTCCATCGTACATTATATTCCACAGCAAGGGTCCCAGCACTGATCCCTGGGGCACTCCACCAGTTATTCCATAGTTTTTCTGTCCCATCGTCAGTTGTAAATACCAGGACCCTGTCTTTGAAATAATCCGCGATTATCTTCCTGAGGTACACAGGAATTCCCATATTTCTTAGAGCATCAAGAATACAGCACCATCTCGCTGAGTTAAAGGCATTTTTCACATCCAGCGTAATGATGGCACAGTACCTCTTCGCACCTCTCCTCCATCTCTTTCCAGCAATTGCATCGCGTGCCGTGTCTACAACGAGGTTGATTGCTTCCACTGTAGATCTCGCTTTCCTGAAGCCGTATTGGTTAGTAGAAAGGCCTCCTAAACCTTCGGTAGTCTCTTGCAACCTTGTTCCGATTATCTTTTCTAAAGCCTTTCCCATCGAATCCAAAAGGCACAGTGGTCTATAGGCCGAGGGGTCCGATGGTATTCCCTTGCCCTTTGGAATCAGGACCAAGCGCTGCCTTTTCCATTTCCGAGGGAAGGAACCTTCACGTAGACAGGAATCAAATAGCTCTAGGAATAAGTCTGGTCTTGTTGCCATCGCCACTTTGAGTGCTATATTCGGGATACCATCCAGGCCTGGGGCTTTGCCTCCCTTGATGCTCATGCAGACCTCGCTTAGCTCCTCACTAGACACTGGTGGTACTTCAGATGGCATCAACAGTTCCATATCCCGCTGTAAATCCGCCTGCTCTGGGAACAAAGTGGCAACAATCCTTTGCACAGTAACTGGACAGGTGGGGGACTGCTTGTTACTACTCAACAACTTTTTCATAACGATCTTGTAGGGCCTTCCCCATGGGTCTTTATCAACATCTTCACAAAGTTCCTTCCAGCACTGGCGTTTACTCTCGTTAATTGCCTTTCGGAGTCCACGTTTCTCATTCCTATATGTTTCCAATAACACCTCGAATTCTGGGCGGCCTCTTGCTCGCTGGCTCCGTCTCCTCGCTGCATGGCACCTTTTACGAGCATCAGCAATTTGCTGATTCCACCAGTATACTGGTTTCCACTTACTATTTGTGTGATGATTAGTGCGAACCATGGCTGCATCGCACGCCTTCGTGACAAGTTTCGTAACCTGTTGGGCCTTATCCTCTGCTGTGCCTGACAGATCTATGTATGTATGTATGTATGTATGTATGTATGTATGTATGTATGTATGTATGTATGTATGTATGTATGTATGTATGTATGTATGTATGTATGTATGTATGTATGTATGTATGTATGTATGTATGTATGTATGTATGTATGTATGTATGTATGTATCTATCTATGTATGTATGTATGTATGTATGTATGTATGTATATTTTTTTAAGGCTTTTATAGACCTTGGAGATCCTTAGTTAATTAAATACATAAGAACATTAAACTAAGTGATACTTATCGAGCCCAGGAAGTATCAGAGCTGTTTGATTAAATAACTTGGATATCGTTACTTTTAGCACATTTTGTTTTCTATACATTATTAAAGATAAGAAATTTTGCAACAAATTTGGTTCTATTTATTTTTTTGCTAAGATCAATAGTTATAGAACTGTGGAGGACGAAAAAATTGGCTAACTTGTGGTAAGTTGCATTTTTCCGCGAAAACACGTTTGTCTGCACTTTTTTGACTATAACTCCAAAATTATTTGTTCGATTTGAATTTTTTTTTTTTTTAACTGAACGCTGATTAAATTTGCTTTCTGAACCCACGAATGTGAAATTTTGATCAAGTCTCGTAAAACACCCATGCCAACACGTTGAGAAACCTTCTTTTATTTTGGGTTCATTTCTCACTACAACTCCAAAAATATTGGTCCGATCCCAAATTTCTTTTTTTCATCTCAAAGCTGGTTAAATTTTCTATTAGATTCTATAGATTTAAGTTTAATAAAGTTCCATGAAATATCCATTCTACCTCGTTAAATTCCGTGTACTGTTGTGAAATCCTTATTTTTTCGGAACATTTCTCGTTATAACTCTAAAAATATTTATTCGATCCTGAATTTCGTTTTTAAATCTTAAAGCTGGTTAAATTTGCAATTAGATCCTATATATTAAATTTTGATTTAAGTCCGTGAAACACCCACGCCAGCCCACTTAACATTTCAAAAATGTCAGGTTTTGCCAAAACATACACATTTAGTGTGCTAGCATGGGTATTACATGGAATATAATTAAAAGTCATAGATAGGACCTGATTGATAATTTAAGTAGCTTTAAAATGAAATAAAGCAATTTGGAATCGGACATATTTTTTAGGAGTTATAGAGAAAATATGCCACAAAAAACTAGAATTTTTTAACAACTCGCAGTTGTTAGCGTGCTGGCAAGGGTATTACATGGCATTTTATCAAAATTTGATATATAGGACCTTATAGAAAATTTAACCAGCTATGAGATGGAAAAAAGAAATTTGGAATCGAACAATTATTTTTAGAGTTATAACGAGAAATGTTCCGAAAAAATAAGGATTTTACAACAGTACGCGGTATTCAGCGAGGTGGAATAGATATTTCATAGAACTTAATTAAAATGAAATATATAGTATCTGATGATAAATTTAATCAGCTTTAAGATGAAAAAAAGAAATTCGAGATTAGACAAACAGTTTCGGAGTTATAGACAAAAGAGTACCGACAAACGCGTTTTTTTGAGGAAAAGTGCGACTTACCGCAAGTTAGCCAATTTTTCTTCCTTCACAGTTCTAAAACTATCGATCTGACAAAAAAAAAATAATAGAACCAAATTTATTGCAAATTTGCTTAGCTTTAATAATGTATATAACACAAAATTTGCTGAAAGTAACGGTTTCCGAGTTACTGGATCAAAGTGCTAAATACATACAATTTTCAACACTTTCCCCCCTCCCCTGCCCAAACCTAAAGATGTTTCAAAGAAATCTTTTAACCACATTTACAGCTAAGGTTGATGAACAATATGCAATAGTCAGATCTTTTTTTTTTGGTTCGATATCAAGGTTCGAATGCTAATTTCCCTGTACTATAATAAGCATATTTGGCTTAACAACAATAATTTTATTTTTAGCAATAAGCTTTCAAATTATAATAATAAACTTTTGATTTTTAGCAATAAACATTGCAATTTCAACAATATATATATATAAAATTTTAACAATAAAAACGTGTTTTTTTTTTTTACATTTTCCATATTTCCCCCACTATATCTTCTTAAGCATTGATCCTAGAACCAAAATGTATAGAACCTTTTTCGTAAACAATTTTATGTTAATTAATTTAGTATATAAACACATTTTCGCTAGAGGCAATAATTTTCGAGTTATTAACGAAAAACTGAAAAAAACCGACCTTTAGAGCCCCCCCCCCCCCTTAGCTCCACCCCCACCCCCAAGTACTTTTAGTATGTTGTTAAGGACACCTCCCCCTACAACTGTGCCAAAATTGGCTTCTACATGAATTAAGTCCTCTGAAAATCCTTCGTTGCTTGGACTATATCCTAATATTTATTATAGTGAATACGAAATATTAATTACAAAAATAAATCAAACAGAATATTACTGTGAAATAAAATAATAATTTGAATGGTCTTTTTCATTATTAACATTGAACATAATATTTTACAGCACAATACATAAGTCCGACTTTATTAAAATAACTACAGCATTGTCAGTTTAATATAAGTACAGATAATTCTTTCAATATAACATAAACATTACTCCTAATACCATTGCATTTATTATATTTAAAATAAAAGATTTTTAAGACATTTTAATGTTGTTTAAATAAAATTAAGTATTTTTAATTAGAACCATTATCTGAGTCATCCGAGTCGTAATTATCCGAAGCATACGAAATATTCACGCGAATGGATTCATTATCGTCGTCTGACATAGATTGTTTTCTTTTCCTTTTTTTTTCTAGTGGGCCTTTTAATATTGTCAATATGAGTTTTAAT
The DNA here is from genome assembly GCA_003667255.2 of Euschistus heros. Lineage (NCBI taxonomy): Eukaryota > Metazoa > Arthropoda > Insecta > Hemiptera > Pentatomidae > Euschistus > Euschistus heros. The sequence continues at coordinate 3,331,207 of RCWM02000065.1, read as the reverse complement.
TGGTCTTTTATCTTTTACTAGTACATTTAATTTTTTAAACTTGTCCCTACTTTTTATTTTCGCTTGAGTATTTTTTAAATATTCTATGTCTCCTAATTGTTTTTGAATATCTAAAGGGTCTGCTCTATTTTTATTTAATTTTTCAGTCCTTGTTTCTTTTTCGTTATTTATTTTAGATCTAATTAATTTATGTAATAGTTGTTGGTCCTTATAATATTTCAATACGTATTGTTCTGTCAGGTCAATGTTTTTGTCTGATTCTAATGAGGAGGTTCCGAAAGTAATTTCATTGGGCGTTAATTTTAATTTATTGCTTATTGTACGCTATTATTGCTAATCTCAATTTTTGCTGCATTGAACATTTATCTCTTTCTTTCCCTATTATTCAAAAGTAGAATGAACCCTGTTTAATAATCCTAGCGAATTTAAATGACTAGCAGACGTTTAATGTAAGTTAATATTATTTTCTTCACAAAACTGTTTTACCAAATTATTTTTCATTTCCGTCCCTTGGTCTAAGGATATTTTTAGAGGTGTGGGAAAGTACGTCATGTAGTTAGTTAACGCGTTACAGATATTAATTGCATTTTTGATTGTAACGTCTGGGCAAATAAATGTTTTGAGAATGTGTCGACTGCTGTGAAAATTATTGCATTGTTAAAATTAAAAATATCAATCATTAATTCCTGGAACGGTCTTTCTGGCGTAGGTGTAATTTGAAATTTGGTTTTTATAGGTTTATGGTCATATTTTGTAACTTTACAAGTTTCACATTTATTAATATATTCCGCTATTTTACTTTGCATACCTGGAAAATAATATTCTTCTTTACGTTTTTCAAACGTTTCATTTATACCCCTATGTTTGGTCTTGCCTAAATGATAGTTATCTATTATTTCTATTTGTTCATTTGGGTTTTAGACGTCATTTACTATTAGTTTGTATTTTTTTAATTTAACCGATGGTTATTGTGTTTCTACTATTTGCTGAATTGTTTTAAAATAATCTTCAGATAAATTTTCGGTTATTTCATTATGTGATTTACAAATTATCCCTTAAGTTTTATTAGGTTCAAGTATTTGTTGTAATAATGAGTCATCTGATTTTGCACAAATGTTTAATTAGTATCGGCGTTTCCTGAATGGTTTGGTAAAATTGATTTTACTTGTGGTACCATCATGCGTACCACAAGTACATATAGAAGGATCAATACAATTAGGATTGATGAATTAAATGCCACTTCTATTGAGATTATTTTATTTGAAAACTAGTTTCGAATGCTAAACATTCATCTTCAGTTCTAAAACATACAATTTTTTTTTTTTTTTTTTTTTTTTTTTCAACACATCAGTACTATGTTACATAGATTATATAAACTAGACAAGAAATCAAGCACAGGCACTCACCTTCGAGGTAACTAAAACACTGAATTTGTGAGAAGTAAAAGGGGGCAGGTAGGTTAAGTTTTAGATTTACAACGGGGTTTCCCTTGTGACTCATTGGGTTTTTCCGTTCCTATGGGAAACAAAGGGGGTAGCGGGATAAGACAGGAAAAGCCCCCACGGATTTTATCCAGGCGACCCCAAAACCTTGAAGAGGGCCGAAAAAGAAAATTTTTGAGATTTTTTCCGGACCCCCATCTCCCCCCTGAAACCCCACAAGCGGAAAAAACGTGCTTTTTGATATTTGAATTTTTTTTGAGAGTTCAGATTAATTTTTAAGCGGTTCCAACGCAAGTAAAATTTTGTTTGGAATGGGTAGATGTTCCCCGAATTTTCCCGAATTTTTTCGGATTTTATCATTGAATGAAACATAGCTTAATATCCAAAACAAACGTAAATAATCGGGATATTACAGTAAAAACTCTATGGTATTTTGGTGCAGACTCAATGAAAAAGAACGGCCTAAATAGCATTGAAAGATACACTCTTCCTCTTCAAAATGACGCCGATAAACTTGAATTTGGTTGCTTGTAGTCCGCGACAAATCGATTTTAGTAAAACGTAAATTTTAAATTATGCAATTTAGGCCTACAGAAAAAGTAAATATTTAATTAAATAAATGAAAAATAGTTCATATAGGGGTTTTCGAGGTCGCTGATCACGAATTTGAAGTCAAAAATATATTCCGACAATTGACAGCTGTCAAAAAAGCTGTCAACAAGTGATAAAATTCTTCAAGGTTTTGGGGTCGCCTGAATAAAATCCGTGGGGGCCGGCAGACCTATCTTATCCCGCTACCCCCTTTAAAATGGGGCTATTGGATATGTTAATCTGATCATTTAAACAAAAATCTGGATCGGTTTTGAACGATTTTATTATTTCTAGTGATTCAAAAGTATTTAATTTTAGGCTATTTTCTACTTGATGTAATATTTTTACTCCCGAGTCTTTATTAAATTTGTGTTTATTTTCATTTAGATGGATAGCGAAATTGGAATTTCGGGTATTATTAGTATATGCTCTTATATGTTCATTTACTCTTTGATTTACTGATCGTCCGGTTTTTCCCATGTATTTTGCTTCACAGTCATTACATTTTAATTCGTATACGCCGCTTTTTTGGAAAGGGTCTATTTTGTCTTTTGGTGAAGGGAAGTACCATATGATGACAATGGTTTATCTATTTTAAATGCAGGGTTTAAACCTAATTTTTTTAATTCTTTCCCGACTTTAGCGGATATTGGGCCGTAGTATGGTATCAAAATATATTTTTTAGGGGTAGCTTTATCCTCTGGGGGTGTTTTGTATACGTATATTATTCATAGTTTTTTTATGTATTTGTTTTCTTAAAATATTATCGATTGTGGTTTTACTGTATCCGTTGTTGTTAGCTATAGTGTGAATTGTTTGTATTTCTTTGTTATAATTTCGTTCATTTAGCGGTATATCATGCTATGAAATGCTGCGAGTTTGTGTGTTAGTGGTCTCCTGGCATTGTTGTCTATAACTACATCTGTGTGTGTGGGTTAAACCGAAGTCCTCCGTAATTATTTCCGAATAACGTGGAATGTGATCGGGGTGTATGTAATTTTTTGTGGCACCCATATCAATTAACCTTTTGTTTCCAAATTTGTCGATTAGGTTGGGTAAATCATTATTTAAATTTAAATCATTTAGTTCTATATTACGCGTAGTTTTTTTTGGTTCTTTTTCGGTGATTTGTTTATTATTATGTAATTTATTACTTAATGTCCGGAGGTCTGCTCGTGCTCAGGCCTGATTCTAAAAAATGGTTCTGTTTTTGTTCTAGTAATTCGATTCTCTCTTGTAACATTTTTATTTGTTTATCTTTTTCCTCTTCTATCGCGTGCACTCTGCTAGAGACCGTTCTCATTGAAACTGTATTTGAGTCTACTTGGGGTTGCTGATAATTTTGTCTAAAATTTCTAGAGGGAGTTTTATTGAAAAATATATGTTGCGACTGGAGGTCCCACGGTTGATTATAAATTGGAGTTGAGTATTCTATGGCTCGTTGTTGTTGCCGGAAGTTATGCTGATTATTATTGTTAAAGGAATTAAAGGTTGGACCTTGTTCATGCTGATACTGTAGCGGTCTGTATTGTTGCGGATTATTATAAGACGTGTATTGCTCGCGGTGATACTGATGGGGTCGGTAATTTTGGTAGTCGTGGTGATTATTAAAATTCGGTATATATTCTTTATGTTTATAATTATTTTCAAAATTTTTCTTTTTATAGTTATTTTGAATTGGATTTTTTTGGTGTTTTTTATCACCATAAAGTCTGGGTACGATATGTGCCGCGCTATTTCTTAATATTTCCTCGAGGTCTTCCAAGCTGTCGAATTTAATGCCGGATGTAAACTATGGACCGCGTGGTGTGATATTTGTTTGTCATATCTGTACATTTCGTCTTGTTTGTCTAGTATTTCATTATCTAAATAAATTTGTGCGTATAAATCAAATCTTTTCTGGCCCAGTCGTTCTAAGAAATCGAGTGAGTTCTCGTTATGGTAAGTCAGCGTATTTAGAATTTCCGAAATTAACTGTTCCCGAGTTCTTGTATCCTGGTATTTTCTCTTTAAGAATTTTATTATTTCTTTAACTGTACTAAATTCTTTGTCATATACAGCGACTTAAGCTCTTCCTGTTAATTTATTTAAAAATGTTAAAACTAATTTAGCCTGATTAGTACTTTTATGCGTATTATCTTCTTTGCAATATAAATTGTATGAAAATTCACTATTTATAATAAAATCTACCAATTGTAAAGGATTTCCGTCATATTCCGGGATTAATGCTAAATCGTGGTTTTTGATTTCTAATGCCATATTATTATCTTTTTAAATTAATGTTGAACCTGTTATTTTTAAATTACTCAATTTTTCTTCCAACTCATTCATAAAGATGAATGCAAAATTAATATTTTAAATTATTACACTTAGAGCAAATTTGTTTATCTGAAAACCTTATAAAGCGTTAGAAAGCTGTAGATGAAGTGCGTGCGCGTTCATCGCGAAGACCATGGTTGACCAACCTTCCACTTCAAAGGCCAGCAATATGGAAGTCATTCAAGAAAATGAAATTGCTCAAGGCGGAGAATGGCAATAGGTAATAAATCGAAAAAGAAATCAAGAATATGGCCGAGATCCTAGAAAAAATAGAAAGACTTCCCCAGTAACAACAACTAAAAATAAATTTGAAATACTGACAACCCAATCTGGACCTGAACCACAGTCAACAATACAGAAGACTCCGACAGCAAGACCACCACCTATATTTGTGAATGGAATTGAAAACGTACCAGCTTTGGTAGGTTTTCTTGAAAAGATTTCTGGACCTGCTTCATTCAACCTGAAAACAAATTTAAAAAATATTTCTATATACCCAAACACACCCAATGGCTATAGAACTAGCTATAATCACTGCCCTGCGGAAGGAAAATGCCGACTTCCACACTTTCCAGTTACCTGAGGATAGATGCCCACGGGTGGTTATCAAAGGTTTGCATAACTCAATCCCACATAATTTTATAATAGAAGAATTAAAAAACAAAGGCTATGACGTAGTCAATGTTACAAATGTTCTGTCTCGATTTAAAACACCATTGCCTATGTTTTTTGTAGATATTACAAAGCAATCATTTAACGAACATATCTTTGATATAAAACGAATTTATTACACAGCGGTTACTATTGAAGAACCGCGTAAAAAAAGAACGATACCACAATGTATACGATGCCAACAGTATGGTCACACAAAGACCTACTGTAACCATCCACCAAAATGTGTCCATTGTGGGCAAAACCACGAGAGTGGCAGTTGCCAAAAAACAAGGGAAACGCCTGCAACCTGTGTAAACTGTGAAGGAGCGCACCCAGCCAACTACAGGGGTTGACAAACTCTCAAAGATTTATGAAATCTGAAAAAACCTAAAGTCTTCAGGCCTGTGTCAGTTCAGCAACCAGACCCACCTTCATTACAAGAGTACCCACCTCTACCGCAGTATTCTGAACCAGCTCAACGAGGACAAGTCAAGTTACCAAAGTTGCAAGAACCCTCAAGCTATCCACAATCATCAGCTACGGGACATCAGCCATGTGCGGGTCATTCAGATATGAAGCGAAGAACTACTCGACAGGTGCTTCCTCATGAAAATATGCCACATCAAATGATATCTTTATTATGTGGGTTACATGACCTCATTCAACCTCTTTTAAGCCTTCTGCAACAGATTTGTGATGTAAAACAAGCCTTATTCCCATCATATGCACCCTAATTCTTAACAATGGGTTCCTTGTCCATTCTTCTATGGAACACTAATGGACTTCCTCAACATAAAAATGAACTTGACATATACCTACATGAGAAACGAACGGACGTTGCCCTGATAACAGAAACACACCTTACTTCCCGACATAAAATTCACATTCCTGGCTACACTATTTACCGAACGGACCATCCAGATAACACTGCTCACGGAGGCACAGCCATCGTCATCAAATCTTCACTTCGACACAATTCAATACATACACCCCACACACAGGCCACTGCAATCACACTTTACACAAAACATAACACTATAACACTGTCAGCTGTGTATTGTCCCCCCAGGTTTGCAATTTCATCACACATATTCAATAGTTTCTTCGAGAAACTGGGAAAATGTTTTGTCGCTGGTGGAGACTATAATGCCAAACACCAAGCTTGGGGCTCCCGTTTGTGTACTCCGAGAGGTAGAAATTTAAGATCTGTTCTCCATAAACTTTAGTTAGGCACTATATCCCCAAATACTCCAACTTACTGGCCCACATCGAGACAGAAAACCCCTGACTTACTTGATTTTTTCATCACTAAAGGACTTCGCACCATACCTTACACAATAAGTAGCAGTTCCGATCTCTGCTCTGATCATTCCCTGGTTCATTTGACACTTTTTGATGAACCTATAAAAAAAGAGAAAAGATTATTCCTAAACCAAGGCGTTATGGATTGGGATAGCTATCAATCCAAGTTAAATTCGAAACTGCTGATACCAATGCAACTAAAAACCGAAGAAGAAATTGAAGAAGCAGTTGATGTATTCACCAAAGCTGTACAGGAATCTGCATGGGCCTCATCCGTTCCTAGAGTGAACAAAAGAGGTTGTCTACCGAGTTACCCACAGTACATCAGGGACCTGATCACAGCAAAGAGAAGGGCGCGAAAGGTATGGCAAACAGACAGACTTCCTTCAGACAGACGAACATTTAATAAATTGAAAAACGAACTGAAAAGACAAATTATGAAAATCAAACAGACCAAATACGATTACTACTTATCCAATATCACGACAGACGACGGAAGCTTATGGAGGCACACTAAAAAACTTTTAAAGCATCACGAGGTGATAGCGCCTTTCAGAAAAGAAGATGGGTCCTGGGTGGTGTCAGACAAAGAAAAGTCTGAACTCTTTGCTGAACATTTGTCGACTGTTTTTACACCACATACAGACTACCAAGACGATGAACATGAAAATTACCTACAAGAAACTCAAGAAGCTCCCCTTCAATTGACATTACCACCACCGTCTTTCACTCCTTCTGATGTATTGCAAGTAATCAGAACGCTATCACCAAAAAAAGCTCCAGGATTTGACTTAATCACCGCTGACCTTCTCCAGAAAATGCCCAAAAAAGCTATAGTCTTTCTAACTACACTTTACAACGCAATTCTCAGGACTACAAAATTCCCAGTTCAGTGGAAATATTCTTATATTACCATGATACATAAACCAAACAAAAACACCGATTCACCTTCTTCCTACCGACCAATTAGCCTACTTCCTTTGTGTTCTAAAGTTTTTGAAAAATTATTTTACCGACAAATACTGGACATACTGACAGATAAACAAGTACTGCCTACACATCAATTTGGATTCCGTTCATTTTACTCAACAGTTCATCAACTACACCGTGTAACGGATTTCATATCAATCTCACTCGAGAAAAGACTATATGCTAATGGGGCATTTCTAGATGTAGTTCAAGCATTTGACAGAGTTTGGCATGACGGACTTCTTTTTAAATTGAAAAATCTTCTTCCTTTTACCTATTATCTGATCCTTCAATCTTTTCTTTTCTCTCTGATAGATTTTTTTCTGTCCGACAAGGTTCAGAAATCTCCTCTATTTATCCAGTAAAAGCCGGAGTACCACAGGGGTCAATACTAGCTCCACTGTTATATATTCTTTACACTCACGATATGCCACTTAGCTCTCAAACATTTACAGCAACATGCGCTGATGACACAGTAATATTAACTAGACATAAAGACCCCACAATTGCATCATTAGCTCTTCAACACCACTTAACAGTACTACAAGACTGGTTCAAACAATGGAAAATAAAACTAAACTACACCAAATCACAGCACATAACCTTTACACTCGGACAAGACTCTTGTCCACCTGTCTTCATCGACAATCAATCCATACCACAAACAAACGAAATTCATTACTTAGGACTTACATTTGGTAGAAGAATGACCTGGGACCCACACGTAAAACAAAAACGTCTCAGTCTAACCAAGAGATTAAAACTTCTGTATCCAATTCTTCATAAACGGTCGACATTAAAACTCCGACAACGACTGAATACATACACTTACTTACTTAAACCCATATGGACATACGCCTCTCAAATATACGGGACTGCAAAAAATACACACCTTAAAAAAATACAAATATTCCAATCAAAATTACTCAGACTAATCACGAAATCACCTTGGTACGTTTCAGACCACACAATTCACACTGATTTAGAAATACCCACAGTAAAGGAACATATACATGACCTTTCATGGATTTCATGACAGACTTCATGGACATAACAACATACTCATTAATGACATGGCCACGACTGACATACCTGGAAATACTCTCAGAAGGCTTAAAAGAAGCTGGATGAGAGATTTGCTCAAATAAATCTCTTTAACCCATGCCAGGAGGAGGCACTATTGAGTCTCCCACACGCATACAAGGCCTGTAATATTACAATTTCATCACATTCACTGATTGTTACCCTAATAACAGGTGTGAATCGAAATATGAAAGAGAAAAAAAAAATATTACACTAATTATATTTAAATTACAAAATCACTTAAAAATAAAATAAATTAATTATACTTGTTTCTTGATACAACGATGTCTTCGACGTCTTCTCGATGCTGCTTCCTTCAGCTCCTTCTCGTCGATTCTTTAGCAAGAGGTTGTAGGTCCTTTTGGTCAAGGAATTGGAATGCCAAAGCGCTCCCAAAGACTTGAAGATCTGCTGATGTATTCTGCTAATACTCAGCTCCCAATCTTCTCATGCCAGTGTAAAGAGGTCTCGCTGTTCTGTACCTGAAATAAGATAGAACTGCCGCGAAGTTACGTTTACGCTTTCAAAAGTCTTTGAGTTTTTAAAAAGAAGCTTTATTGAGTGACATACATTGATACAAGAAAAAACACAATTTATAGCCTATTAAAATACTTCGATCATAGTATGACCGCACGCATCAACGGCTACGTACAGAATGTCTGATGAGGCCAGGTGGTTAGGCCTTTTATAGGGTTTTCGGGAGGTGGGATATCATACATTTTATTTATATTGTTAATCCTATTGAGGTCTGCATAAGTATATATATATATATATATATATATATATATATATATATATATATATATATATATATATATATATATATATATATATATATATTTATTTATTTATTTTATTGATAAATATTTTAAAATATAAATTTTGATTAAAAATATAGATATTTTAAAATATCTAACACATTCTCTGAATTGTAGTTGAAGACGGATGAATTTATCTATAAATAATATTGTAAAATATTTAATTGTATATATTTACAATACAAATTTAGGTTTATTTATAGATATTTTAAAATATGATCACTGGTAATGGGGGTTTTTCGGTAATAGGTGATTGGTGATAACAGTTCCGCGTCAATAATAGGTTATTTTAAAGATTACGTTATTTCTGTCCCACCTCTAGTATAAGTACGCATTGAATTTTTTTTTTTTTTTTTTTTTTTCTAAACAGGTAATGTAAATAATTGCATATTTCAGGTATTTAATTGCATATTTTACCCAATAAATTTGCATATTTTTGAGTGTTTATTGCATATAATTCACAGCCCTAGTTATGACTATCATGAGCTAAAAATTAATCTCTGGAGCCGTTGTGGTTGTAAACTTGTAATGCTCTAAGTCATTATATAAAAAGATTAGTGTAAAGTTTCTAAATTAGAATATTGTGGAAAAATTTTTGGAAGCTGATGAGATCAACTTATGACATTCTTTGGCTTCATGATCTGAGCCCCACAAACAATGAGGTTACTGCATCAGATTTTTTAAAAGTAAAATCATAATAATCAGCACTAAATGATTAATTCTTTTACTCCTTACTAGTAACTTCTCTAGTAACATTTGTAACTCGAACTTCTGTTTAAAAAATTCTAAGTCAATTCCTAACTGATTTCTGTGAGCATTTCTTAACTATTCAGTAAAACGTCAATATTGACTCAAATTTGCCATAAATGGATAATATAGCAATATTTTTAAAAACACACTATTTTGGTCAAATAATTCCTGAAATGTAGCTTCAAATAAGAAGGGGAACTAGTAATATTAAAATTACTATCTTCAAAAGACTATAAATATCTTTTCCTCTACTTTTCCACAGTAAAATATAAAAAGCCCAGCTTAATCCCTCTCCTGTAACTCTAAAACAACAAATCTTCATATCACAGATTGATACAAAAATTTCACTTCTCACAACAATTCATTGCAGATTTAATAGAGAAGATTTCTTAGTTTTTTATGGAAAAACATTTTGTTAAAAGAAAAAAAATTAGCATTTGGCTCTATAATACTATATTATATTATATATTTTCTAACGTTAGTTCACCTGAAAAAGTCATTCATTTAACTCCAACCAACATTAATAAAACCATTGTTTTGTTGAAGTGATTTAATATATTCTAATAGATAAAGATACATATATAATATATGCAATTAAAACATGGTAGAGGCTCTCATCGATAATTTTTTTAATGTACTATTTGTAGTATTATTTATTTTTTTTTTTTTTCTAATATGTTTTTGTAATAATTGAAAAGACCTCTGCAATCATCCATATTAATGACTTTTAAAATTAATAATAATGAAGATAATGGTTATATATTTTTTTTCTTTTGGTTTTCTTTTATATTTTAGTTTACTTTTTTATATTTATTGAAATTCATGGCTATTTGACACACAAATATAGTAAATTAGCATATTATTTTTTCATATATAAATATAATTATAATTCATATAATATAAATATAATTATAAAATATATTATTATAATTATAAATATATTATAAATATAATTATAAATATAATTATAAAATATATTATTATAATTATAAATATATTATAAATATAATTATAAATATAATTATAATGCATATAATTCATTAAAAAAAAACAAACAGAGAAACTACCTAAAGGTTGAACTACAAAGAATGTTCTAGTTTAGAAGTCATTTACATTCCTGGTGTCAAAATCTGGTTTATACTAAATTTACAAAGAATGGTGCATTATTATTTGGAGTTTCAAAGAATTTAAAAAGAATTATGGACTAGAAATTATAATTATAATTTATGACTTGAATGTGATTTGTGATTTATGAAAAAATCTCTTGAGGTACGCATAATGGTATAGAAGGATCGATACAATTAGGATTGATAATTAATTGCCATTTCTATTGGTATTATGTTATTTGAAAACTAGTTTCAAATTTTAAATCATTCATCCGTGATAAAATGCATTTGAACTCCTAAGAACTGAAGATGACTGTTTAACATTCGATATTATTTTTCAAATAACATAATTTCAATAGAAGTGGAAATTAATTCATCAATCCCAATTCATGATAGTAATTTAGTAATTGAATTTCTAAGAATATATTTATTTTTCTTAATCTATTCTCCTTTTTTTTTTCTATTTTATGTTATATCACTGATTGTTATTTGCTCTTTTTGTTCATATCTACTTATTAATTATTTCAACCGATTAGGTTAACTACGAGTGTTTAAAAGTTGTACAGAGCAGACAGTGAACTGGGAAAAATTGCAAATTTTATACATATAAAATAATTCTTCTAAAACCAGATTGAGTCATATTTTGATATCCTTTTAATTTAAGACACTTTCTAACTTATAGTTTAACATAACGGTTTCTTATTAAATTTACTTCTGGATTAGAAAATACCTCATGTGAATAAAATGATTTAGTATAATAACAGAACATGGACTTTTGAATAAACTAAGAATAGTATTACCCCAATATTAGTTATAAATTAAATGGTCTAACGCCGTCTTCTTTTCAGACGCCTGGGGAGATGTACCCTAGTAAGGAATAGAATTGAAAGCAAGGGTAGATACCATTGGGTTTGACTGAGTATTGAATTTATTATTTCTGTTGTAACTAATCAGGCTTTAAGTTCATCATTATGATGTCTTATTGTCTATAAATAGGGCAGAAAGAACAGTTTTTTATTTTTTTTTTTTTGTCTCAAAACAACACTAACATTGTATGAATAGCTAATTATTATAATATAAAATTATGGGGGGGGGGAGATGTATATGCATATAAGTATTCAAGAAAAAAAGTTAAAATCTATTTCTGGGAATCACTTGAGAACAAATATTCATTATATTCTCTTATTATTATTATTATTTATTAATTAGAATTGACTTTTTCATCAAACAAGTAATTTAAAACATTTTAATCACATTATTCATGTTATGTTTTTTTTTTATTATTACAATTTATCTTATTAAACAGTTATGTAATACCAGTTATAATATCTCAAATAAAAATTTCTGTTTTTACCAGAACTTACTGACACTTTTAGAGATAGTAAAACTGAGAGATTAACAAGAAGTAAGCATATCAACAACCACCATTTATTAATGAGATCTTGACAATACCTACTCGTTCAAAAGGTGTTTTAATGTTTTTCTTTACAAAATTGGTTTATTCTCCTAGAAATATTTTTGAATAATTCTGAGAATGATTCCGTTTTCTTGATTTGGATAATCATATAAACATCTACACATATGTTCTTAGTTTGTCTTTTATTTTATCTAAAGGCTCATAGATTATTCAACTCAAACCCCATTATTGAAATTATGGAAGCTTCTGTATACTGGATTACTGCACCAGACTTCATACAGGTTGTGATTAGTTGTCAAAGCTTAAAGCTCAAAATCACTGTGATGGGGCTGTCATAGGCAGGTAAATTATAAATTAAAAAAAAAGGATAAAATTATGTACTTTTAGACAAACTATGATCAAATCAACAGTTTAAAGATTTTTTAAAAATCATTTCCTAAGTTTAATTCTTCAGAAAAATTCTTATTTGACTGTGTTATGACATTAATGGCACCTTTCATTGATTTATTTATAGAAATCATAATTGTAAGGTAAATAGAAAAAATTATTTAATTAGTAAGTTGTGAATTAGAATCCCAAAAGAATAACAAATAATTTTAAAACAATAACAATAATTTGAAAGTAAGATTTTAATACTAAATGTTGATAAAAATATAAAAAAAACTATTGCAGGTTGTAAATATTTACTTTGCCAATAAGAATTTCACGCTTCAATTGCTTTTATTTATCTTTTGACAACTAAAAGTGCTAGTCTTATATGAATTTTTATCTATTTATTGTGACTAAAAGGCTTTATATGGTTCAGTAGTAATGTTCATAATTTATTAAGATTTTTTTTTAAGCTGCTTTAACACATTGATAATAAATCTTTCTAGTGTATGTATATATGTTTTATTTTTTTATCATTGAATGTGTTTTTTCCCTATTATTTATAATGTAATTAATGTTGCATATATTTGTTATCAATTGTCCGTATAATTGTAATTTTTTCTTATTCATATGATGCATTCCCATAATTTAGTTTAGTTATCATTTCAGTCATTTTTAGTGGTGATAAATGGCCATTTTTCGGAGTAATAACAAATTCATATTTATAAGAAAATCATATAGCCATTATCAAGATGGATCAGAGGTGATTTGCCATTTATTAAAAGTAGTCTATATTGATAGAAAATATGGATACTAATACACCCTTCAGCTATAATGAAATGCTCTATTATTGATTTATAACTAATGAAATTTAGGTATTATGACTGACTAAATATTTATATATATTCTCATTTCTGAGAAATGAAATGTGTAGAATGACAACTTAAAGTGATTATTTGTTCAAAACAGTTGTGATACACTTGACAAAGAATAACATTTTAAATAGTGATTGGACCTCGTTATGTTATAGTACTCGTTTTGCTTTGACAATGAAAACCACGACTAAGAATCCTTCCAGAGCAATTATAGAGCCGATTCATAAAATATTTCGTATATCAACCTTCTTAGGATTGTTTCCTTTTGTTTTAACTAAAAACCGCCTTATCTGTTCCCCACTATTTATTATACACTGTTTACTTTATCCCATTAACATTGTTATCAATTTCCTAATTACACAATCTTTATTAACAAAATTTATGGAGATAACTGAAAACCATTACAAACTAATGGTATACCATGTACCAATATTTGCAATTTCACTTATACCAGTAATATCTATTTTTTGGTTGGCACTAAACCTAAAAAAGCTTATCAAGGTATTTAGAGCATTGAGTGCCATAGAAAATTTAACTCAAAACTATATTATTTTTTGTTATATGAAAAAAATTGCTTTAGTGATGGCCATTGTTTTACCAATTTGCCTTTTGGAAGTATTCTATTTTAATAATTTTTTTTATTTTTACTTCTACTCAATCCAAATATGGGGATACTTTGTCATGATTCAGTTCACAAGCATCCTGGAAATTATCAAGAACCAATACTCCTTCTTGGAGAACACCTTATGTAACTCCACGGCAGTGGAGTGGGCTCAATGTCATGAAGTACTGGGTGCTTGCTGCGATATCATCAACATATGTTACTCTCCCCAAATGTTCATTTATGTCATATCTGCCTTTGGGAATATAACTACTTCTGTGCATGGTCTTATAAATATGATAAATGATAACATACCCACAGTGCCGATTTTTATTGAAGGCTATTGGATTTTATTAATAGCGGCTGGATTATGGGATATTGTTTACAATTGTGATAAAACAATCCAGAAGGTAAGCTTTATCCATCAGGTCATTTAGTTGATATTTTACCTTTTTTGTGGATGTTAGTTAAATATCATTAATATCCACAACATTATAAATTCTCAATCCATAAAGTGTAGATTTTAAACTGATATTATTGGGGATCTCTCTCTCTCTCTCTCTCTCTATATATATATATATATATATATATCTGAAAAAAAAAAAAAAAAAAACTGTTTCAATAATATATTTCAAAATTATTTGATTTTTGTAAATCTTTCTAATATATAATATTATATAAAAGATGGATTTGTAAATAAAATTTGTTTTTTCCCCAAAAAATTATTTTTGTCTAGCTAGCTGATAGCTATTCTGAATTTAAACGTTTCCGATTTAATTCATTAATGCCGCTATTTGAAATGATTAGGAACCTTTAAGAGCACTGGTAATAAAAATGATTAGCATACAACGTTAGAAAAAAAATACCAAATATTTCATATACATATTACTATCCACTAGCCAGATGAAATATTCAGCAATGTTTATTTAAAATAATCTATGTCAGAGGCTTAAGTGATTAGAAAGTTTAGCTATTTGTTGAAATATAGGAAATGAATATTGACCATCTAAAGGGAATAACAGTTTTCCAATGTTATTGTTACTTTCTGACGATAGAATAACTGAATGTAAAAGGGACTGATTAGTTTCCATCTGGGGGCAGTGCGTGCCAATTAAGATCCAAGATAATGCAAGAAACAATGAAATATTCCCCCAGAACTCTAAAAGGAATGTTTCAAAAAATGTTTCGGATCTCGAATATTTGCGGGACGTTTCCATTTTTGTTTACCGATAACGAACTTGTAATTAGTTATCATTTTCTTTCATATAGCATCATACAAATCATTTTGACTATTTACGGAATAATATATTTATCATTTAGTAGTAAATTTTATTTTTTACATAATACATATGCATTCGCTATCAATTTTCTTGCTCCACATATTCTTTCTCTTCTTGTGCCTAATATTTCTTTAATTTGGCTGTGTATGAACCTTAAGAGGTTCAGAAAAATATTTCGAGCATTAAAAGCAGTAGAAGGTGTGACCCAGAACCAAGCTACATTACTTGCCTACAATCATTTTCTAGTTTCATCCGCAGTGTTTACTATATTACTTACTTTCGAAATCATCATTTTTAAATACGGATTTATTTACTATGTTTTGATATATGGGATGCTAAACAATAACTACCTTGTCATAGAACAGTTTATTGGTATCCTGGTCAATATCAGAAACCAATACACCTTCTTGGAGAAAACTCTTAGCAAGTCCACGGCTATGGAGTGGGCTCAGTGTCACGAAGTCCTGGGTGCTTGTTGTGAGATCGTCAACAGATGTTATTCCCCGCAGCTGCTCCTCTTTTCATTTTCCAGCTTCAGCTTTATAACAAGTTCCCTTTATCTACTTATTGCAAGTACAGAGTATTATAATGGAAACGAAAGGATCGTTGCCATGCTATGGGTAACTCTTCTTTCTCTGTCATTATGGATCTTTATACACAATTGCCACGTCACAGTCCAAAAGGTAGGTAATAAATTTATACTGTTTGAATATCAGTTTTATCATTACTCTTTTAAAGAAAAGACGACATCCCTCAGCACTACCAAACTCGTGATTACGGGATTTCTTATTTTTTAACAAAAATTAAATAGATTAATTACATTAAGCAGATGAAGACCAAGCTAATAACAGCATTTTAGCGAATAATATTTTTAAGGGAAAGATCCTTAAAAAAAAACAAAAACCTGGGGAAATTAATTAGATAGAAGTATGTAGGAAATATAATCGTAAGATTATCCAAGAGGATGGATTATTTTCATTTACTTTCCTCAAGTACATAAATCGTGTTTTGTTTTTTTATTTTCTTTATTTGTTCTTAGAATTTTTTAAATATGTTTTTTCTTCAACTACTAACAATTGACCTTTCTATTTTTAGGCCAAGAGTTTCGACAAAGCATTGTATAGATTAGTGCTAAATGACATTTCCAAACAATTGTTACGAAATGTGAGTATGGTCCACCCATTAAATTTACTTATTAAAAAATAAGACTTTCTATTAAAATAAAATATAATAAGATTGCTTGTAATATTTAAAGTTTAGAAAATAAGAGTGTAAACAAAAATGTGTATAACTGCAAATATGGAATTTTAAGGCATTGAATTTGTTTAAATGGTACGTAATGGAAGAAAAGGGTGTTCTTTTATACTATTTCCCAGACCCATTTTTTTGTTGATTTATTGACTTTTGTTTGTTTTTTTTTACTTTTTCTTCTTTGTGCTGTAACCTTAAGAAACTGTAACGTTTTGGGCCCAGCACCCCACATTTCACCCCGTGCACAACATCAAGACCAACATGCATTATTTTCTAGTCTTACATTTTTAGACAAAAATGTAATGAGTTTATATCTATTAACAGAATAAATATACAGTGGAACCTCAATAAATCGAACCTCAAAGAGAACAAGAAAACTTCGAATTTTCAAAGAATTTCGATTTATTGAGGTGATTTCTGACTGACTTCGAGATATAGAAGTTTATAATAAAATACTCAATGTAACTGTAGAAAATATGTACATATTTTATTGAGCTTCTTTGTAAGTTCACTCCATCGTTCAGGTGTTTCATCTCCATTAGAAGGTGTATCAATAGCAATAAGATCTTCTTTACCCTCTTAATATTGTCGTTTAAACCAGCATTTCTTGAAACAATTCTCAATTGTTTTTTCCGTCACATTTGTCTACGCCTTTGAAGCCATCCACGTGGCATTAAGTACGTCAATTTTCCTAAGGTGTTTAACGTCGATATCATGGAGAAACTTCTTTCCGTATCGCACAAGTGTTACATCAGAAACAAAAACAAACCGGAAACAAATGTCGGGATGGTATTTACAATCAATCCTTTGTAGAACCTTTGATCAGTCTAAACTCTACTTTTTTAACAAATTGACTTCGATATGTAGAGGTTTCCGATAAAAACATCGTTTTGTAGAGGTGCGGTGTAAGCTAAGGAATCTTCGAAAATTCGATATATCAAGCTCTTCTTAACCAATTTTTCGAAATGTAGTGGTAAAAATAACATACCAGGTATGCAAGTTTAAAATGTCGTTTATTTCTTAAAATATATACACAGTAATTTAAAAAAAAGTATAATATATTTTATTCAAAGTACTGACCCTCGCTTTCTACACATTTTGCCCATCTCTCGGGCAATATATGGATACCATTCCAAAAGAATGCTTCATCTTTATTTGAAATCCATTCATCGAGCCATTTTCGTACGTTTGAAGTGTTGCTCCGCCAATGAGTGTCCCATCGATGAGAAGAGGTGATAATCAGAAGGCGCCAGGTCAGGTGAATACGGCGGGTGGGGTAGGAGTTCCCAACCAAGCGAAGAAATCGTTTCCTTAGTCAATCTGGCTGAATGTGCAGGAGCGTTATCATGCTGAAGAATGACTTTGGCGTGCCTGTGAGCCCATTCTGGGCGTTTTTCGATCAATGCGTGACTCAAATTGATCATTTGTTGTCGGTAGCGCTGGGTATTGACTGTTTCGCCGGGTTTGAGAAGCTCGTAGTAGACTACTCCCTTCTGATCCCACCACACACACAGCATTGTCTTCTTCCCAAAACGATCCGGTCTTGCACTCGATGTGGATGGTTGTCCTGGCGTTACCCATGATTTTTTTCGTTTGGGATTCTGAAAATAAATCCATTTTTCATCGCCAGTTACAACTCGATGCAAAAAACCCTTTCTTTCGTGGCGTAAAAGCAGCATTTCGCACACAGTTTTTCGTTTTTTTCCATCTGTCGTTCGTCCAATTCATGTGGAACCCATTTTCCAACCTTTTGAATCTTTCCCATAGCTCTCAGGCGATCGGAAATGGCTTGCCTAGTGACATTCAACTGTTCTGCCATCATTTGTTGGGTTTGGGTATTGTCTTCGTCTAATAAAGATTGCAATTCGAAGTCCTCAAACTTTTTTGGTCGATTTTCTCGTTTTTGATCAGTAACATCAAAATCACCACGTTTGAAACTTTGAAACCAACGTTCACATGTCCTGACGGTTGGAGCAACATCGCCATAAGTCTCAACAAGAATTCGATGACATTCAGATGCCTTTTTCTTTTGATTAAATAAGAAAATCATGACATGCCGCAAATGCTCTTTATTTGGCTTAAAATTAGACATTTTTAACACCAAAGAAAGGTATGATACGTCCACATAAACGACGTAAAAACAACTGACTTTTGTAAACAAATGACTAACAAACAAAATAGCGTTTAGAGATAAGCAAATCCTTCAATAGGCTAAGAGCGTATTCTATTGGAATTAAAACGACATTTTAAACTTGCATACCTGGTAGGAATGATAGGCAGATAAAAGGGGGATAAAAAAACTTCGATTTATCAAGGAATTCGCTGTATCGAGGTTCCATTGTACTCTGTGTATCAGGTTGCTTATATTTTGAATATTTGTAAGTTTATAGAAATGAAGACGAATGTTTAAGATTCTAAATCTATAATCTAATAAACAAAATGCCATTGAAGAGGAACATAATTCACCAATTTCTAATTGTATTGAAACTAATATAATAACTTAAATAATTTATATTCACTTTATTAGATTCGTAAGCAGGACCTTCTCAGTAACAGTAGATTATAAAGCCTATATAAATTTGGTAGTGCAATTTTTAATTTCTTCACAAAATGGGCCTAGAAAGTCACATGCCTATCAAAGAGAATACCAATATATTTTTTTCAAAATTTATTTGAAATTTAGTTTGTGTAATCATTCTTTTTAACACAGGACGAAAGTTTTTTTATGAAAGTAAAATATTAAACTTTTTTATTTTTATTTTTATTGAGTGTGTATTACAATCTGCTTCAATTGAGGGCAATAATAATAAGAAGGGAATGGAGTATATATATATATACTCGTATATCGTATATAGACATATCATATCGTATATACTCGTATATAGACACTGGTTTCAGATCTGCCAGGATCTGACGATTTTTGACGGCCGAAGTATATCCGTGGCCAATCCTATTATTATTATAATTATTTTTTGTCCTTAAGAATGCTATTTTGAAATCTTCCAGCATTAAAAATTTTAAACGGTCGCTGGATAGTCCGCTATTGTTGACCTTTTAAATATAGATTAAATGTTTTCGTTTTTTACATATTTCACTCTTTTTTCCCGTTTAATCTTTTGAATTTTGGTCTTTTTGGTCCTTGTCTAACACATTTGGAGAACTTCATTAAAATGTACATAAGAAGGTCCGTGGCCATCTTCTTTAACAGCAAAAAAAGTGTTCAAAATCCGAACTTATTTCTTTTTTAATTAATTAGGTAATTAGTAATTATTATTATTTTAAAATTTCAGATGTATCTTCATTTATATTATATAGAATTTTAAAATCAATCTTATATTAGTGGATGGCCTATTCTACATGACCAATTCACGGTTAGAAGTTATTTCCCGAACTTTTAGTTTGTCAAAACATTAAATAAAGTTATAACAGTCTCGTTTTTATACAAAAATTAACGCATTAACATTAATTATTATGCCTAGAAAATAATGTATAACAATCGATTTTTTTTTTTTTTTCAGAAAAGAATCCTCTATCATTTTCAAGCGAAGCGTAAAGTTGAGTTTTCAGCAATGGGTTTCTTTAATTTTGATTATTCAATGATCAGCAGAGTAAGTGTCTCATGTTCTGTACGTAAAGTTTTCTTGATAAAACAATCCCAGGGTCAATCAACTTTTAAGAGTAATTTTTTTTTCTTTTAATTTTTATTAATTCTACAATTTCTTATGTTCGAAATTGAATTTATTTTATGGAATCCCATTGACTGCAGCACTTTTTATTCCTTTATTGACCATTCTTTGTACATAAATCGAATAAACTCTTTCGAATTCAACTTCTCTGTATGCTCAGTTGACGCCAGGATAGGTTGAAATTTACCTTCACAAGTTTTTCAACGACAATGCGCGAATTAAGTCCGTATTAATGCTGATACAGGCGAGTTGTTGCATTTTTCTTAGCGGCTGCGACGGAGTTTGATCACCCAAAGGTATATCTTCTTGAAGTTTTTTTATTCGATGTGAAATAAAAAAAAAGTGTGTGTGCTCTAGACCACATGGTGGAAGTGAAAACCTTAGTTCTTATATACAATCTAAATGTTTTGGTTAACTTACTTGACCAATTTCATTTTGTTTTAATTCCAGGAACAAGTCGTGAGTAATTATTTAACACAATAGAATACGTTTTCCGGGGTTTCAAATGAAAAACCGATCACGAAAAGTAAACAAACGAAACAGGTTACAACAGCACGCTGGGATGCCGGGAGTCCTCAGTGTTGCCAGCTTATTACACACGCATGATTTTTCCGATTTGTTGTATGCGCTGATTTGATGTATAGCTGATGATTTGATGTATAGCTGATTGTATTCTAAAGTAGAGTTGCGTATGATGCGTCTAATATTAATAAGGTTTGGAATTATTTTGAATATTTTGAAAAGACTAGATAGCGCACTGTACTCCGGATTCAGTGCCGAGTTCGCTCCGGATTCAGTGCCGAGCTCACGCTTAGTCGAGTCGAGCCGATTCTACCCGAAACAGCGTTACATATTCGGGCGTGACGGCTCAATCTCATTCACACCTCACAAAAAGTTTTGCTGAGCCCTCACAAAAAAGTTTTGCTGAGCGCGCCTAAAGAAGTTTTCACTTCAAAAATGACTTTCTTACTTTTTACTCTCCATATATCTACAGCAGTCGTGCCTTCAGGTTTTCCTAAAGTTGCTTTGACGGATCTGTAACGAGGTCTTGAACTTGGATAAGGACGTCAGGATCGATATTAGGAATCAAAAGTTGAAATTTGATGTTACTAGATACTATCTTTGATGCACTGAATACTGTTTCACAAGTGGCAAACCGTAAGACAGGATTATTTTTCTGAAATCAAGAAAGACGTGAAGTAGGGTCTTGATAGATATCTATTTGCAGAGGACTGACAGGTTGTTCTACTCTGGTATACTGTTCATTAGTTTTACGCACCATATTAAAATTTGTTTTATTTGAAGCCACAAATTAAAATAATGAATGGAAAATTTCTTTTTATAATCAAAAAAGTACAATTTGAAACGTCGTGGTAACCAATCGGTAAGTTATGATGGTTATAAGGTTACTTAACAAAGCGTGTTTAAAAAAAGATTTCATTTTATTGAAACAATTTTTACAATTAAATAAAAACAATAATGTCTCTTACATTCAGTTTAATAATTATCCTGTTCCAAAAAGCAATTTCTAAAGTTTTAAAAAGAACTGTAAAGCTTTTAAAAAACAACAATACATTTTTGGGTTCACACTGCTCACATGTGTTATTAACTAAAGGTCGTCTTCTTTTCAGAAACCTCGGTTGATTATTTGGAATAGAATTGGAAAGCAAGTTTAGAGACTTATGAATTAGTTGGTTATGGAGGTTACTATAAAAGGATAGGTATCTTGTTTGGGCTATATCATAAACATATGGTTCATTAAGGTCTTTATAGATAAGTTTATTTGTGACAAAGTAAGGAGCATTAAGGATTTTTCGAAGGATTTTGGATCGTAAAGAATGTATGAGAGATGAATTAGATGGTTTGTGGAGACCCTGTCAAAGCTGAACTTCATATGTCCAAATAGGTCTGAAAACTGTCATTTAAATGTAATCGGTAGGTTTGAACGTCTGTCTAGTAAATGTAGAAGAAGTCGAAAACGACGAGCAGTTTCTTGTTTTATAATTAAAATTTATAATTGGTACTCAGTGTTGTCAATGTGACAAAATTACCGCTACACATGGATAACCACTTTAGTTGACTAAGAGACAGGTTGTCCGAGGTGCAATTTTTAAATTTTATATTACATAAGCATTTTTTCTTTAAGTATCCCCAGCCCATTCAGGAATAATTAAAAATTAATTTGTTATAAGCATATTTTGCATGTCCTTCTTCTTTTCTTTTGCGTTTGTTCAGGGTGGGTAATATTACCGTGTGCTAACTTGTGTTAGCAAATCCTGAAGCCAAGAAAAGAAAAAAAAAACTCTGTAACAGGAACGAGGTTTTCGCCAATCACGCTGAACGACTTTAACCCTTTATAAGGCGGTGGGTGATATTTGTCCTACTTGTAAAGCGTCTCTTAAAAATCCCGCGCGTTATCTTATTTTGCTTTTATAGGAATCCTAGACACAGGGAAAAATAAAAAAAATTGTTACCTGTACCTGCAAAATGTAGAGTGCACTTGCTGATTTTAGTGTAGGTGGGACCCATGTACCCAACATTCCGTTGTCGCCCTTGGCCGTGTGCAGACTACAACACTGTTTTTGTGGACCCTATTAATTGTTTTCCTACAATTTAGTTAGTATTGTCTAATATAATATGTGATTTAACTTTTTAAAAAATAATAAAGTTTCAAATTCGTCTTTGGATTGAGCTTTTTTTCAAAAATTACAAACATTTTCACAGTCACAAAATTAAATGAACAGCAGCTTATCACAAAAAAAAGAAGAAAAATTCATTTAATTATCAAAACTTGTGTTAATCCTCTATTAAATTAAGGATATATAACAAAATAATACAGATTCTTTGATAGCTTATGTTGGACTTAAGGATATTAAAGAAAAAATTGTTTGTTTTTGTTTTATATTGTCCTGAGACCGGATATAGTTACCCATGTACAAATAAAAGATGATTGATCCAGAAATAATACTATGTAATAATAGATTATGGAATTGTTATTTTTATTAAGTTTCTTGATATTTTTGTTTTGCAGATGGTATCGACGGCAACGACTTACATCGTGATAATGGTTCAATATGATGGATAATTTTGATCTTCTCTTTTGATTCAACAAGCTCACAATTTAAAATCATTTTAATTATTTAATTTATATGCCATCCTTCTGGATTTTCTAAAATCTGTCATTATCGGCATGAAGTGATTGTGTATAAGCTTGTTATATATCTGAATTATTCTAGTGTTATCTACTGAGTCACATATTCAAACACAATGGCATACAATGTATTTTTTCTCACTTTCGAAATTTGTTTTGCAATTTTAGGGAAAACACACACACACACGCGCGCGCGTTTTAGAAGAACTTATAAATCAAATAATAATAAATTTGTGTATAATACTAGCATTCCCCGTCGCGTTTTCGCCCGCTCTCATAAGTAAAAACTTGACTATTAATTGAAGTTTTATATGTTTATTGATAAAAATTGAAGTATGACATTGAGCATTATTTCTAAAATAATATTTTCAAGTATAGCAGTAATTTTAACCTCATTAAAATTGCACTGATTGAGTAGTTGAAGATTACGTAAAAGCACGATTAAACGTCCAATTTTTAGTTTTAATCTATAAGTTGGTAATCCAGATGGACAGAGGCTATTAAGAAAAAATTGCAGATTATAGACTGCATGATGAGTGCTTACAACTAAAAGCCTGGTCTAGCTTAAGCCTAAAAAAAATATTAAAAAAAAAAAAAAAAAAATAAAAATAAAAGCCCATGAATCATATTTTTACACACTATATCAAATAGCAAACGATCGACATTTTTATATGGAGATACTTTTAATTTGGCAGAAATAATTTTCTCGGTTTCATCCGGTTGGATTTTAATTTCTAACCAAAAGTATATGATAGTACAGCAAACCTCCTTTCTGCCAGTCAAAGTTGTAATTTTAAATTTTCATTATTTAAAAAAAAGAAAGAAATTTTTTATTATTTTATTATTACTATACCTTTATAGAAATATATAAACTATATTGCGTTAGTATTTGGTACAAAATTGTTTAGTAGTTTAACCATTGTAAACTCAAGAATGCTGCTAATCACTTTCGGTCAATTTTCAAACTTAAATGGGATCCACTTGTGGCACCACATATAAATATAATAAGAAGCTTTTTTAATAATTTAATTGAATATAAGTAAATTTTATAATAAGTTTAGAATGGCGCTTGCTACCTATCGGTATATTTTCAGTCTTCTCTGGAATCCACATATTCATCGCTTTTTTAAATAAAAATTTAATGTAAAATCACATTTTTTTTTCCATTTATTGATATTTACAACTGTACAAAATAATATACAACAAGTAAATGTGTTGACAGTGAATTCAATGGCATGAAAATAACTTGTGAAGAACTACTCACTAGTAGCACTTCAATAGAATCTACACTAAAAGGTCTCTAGGCCATCTTCTTTTCAGACGCCTCGGAGGATTATCAGGGATGGAGGAGGAAGCAAGTTGGGAGACTAGTGGATTGGATTGGTTATGGAGCTTACTATGGAAGGATAGGTATCTGGTTTGGGCTAAATCAGAAACATATGGAACATTAAGATCTTTATGGATAAGTTTATTGGTCACAAAGTAAGGAGCATTGAGGATTTTTCGAAGGATTTTGGATTGTATGGATTGGATACGAGATGAATTGGGTGGTTTAGTAGAGCCCCAAAGCTCAACTCCGTGCGTCCAAATAGGTCTAATCACAGTCATGTAAATGAGTCTTTTGTAATTAATTGGGAGCTTTGAACGTTTGTCTAGTAAATGTTGAAGTAGTCTGTAATAAAATCACATTTAAGATCAATTTAAAATTATTCCTTAAACATTCCTGGGTTATTTAATATAAATTAATAATCATTCTATATATATAATATAAAGCATGCAAAAAGTAAAAAACAAACTTATAAGACTTCCGAATAAATTAACTATATTTCGAGTTTTGTTTCCTGATGTCAAAAGAATTATTTGATTCTTAGGGTTTTCAGTTTTAGAAAGTGCTAGATATAATTGACTGTAAGAGAAACAGTCAGTCCGAAGATCAACTGCTACATTTTTGTAAGTTTGGCCTTGCGATTTGTTTATTTTAACAGCAAAAGAAGCTTATATTGGAAATTGTAATCATTTGAACTGAAATGGGAATCATAGAGGTTCAATGAATAAATGCGATTTCTCCAGTTACTGGTCCAGTGAGAATTATAATTGAAAATAAGCTAATTTAATTATCAAAGTCAAGCTCAATATAACATCGTCCATTTGTAACCTCTCGATAGAATGGTGATCGCCACCTATCTGTCAATTTTCAAACTTCCCAACTATCCACTTATTTTCGCTTTTTAATAACGAATTAGTGGGAAATCAGTAAATTTTAATATTGCTAAACCATTTTTGGACTATAAAGATGGTGTGATCATAATTTGTGATCACAAACGAAAAATGGCTTGTGGATAAATGATAATGTTTTAAACTTATACGGCTTTCATTTTCATACAGTTTAGTAATTCATCATTTTAACATGTAAAAATTAAGTTCAATATTTTGTTTAATATCCTCTCATTCTACTTACCTCGTGAAGCAGCAGACAGTTTATTGTGGACAAACTGTTCTCTCCTTCTATCTTCTTGTTGGATCTTCTTCTGGATATATTGGTTACCCTAACATTGGACGTATCGTTGAACATAGAAAACTATTCGGGCAGATTCGCAAAGATCTAAAATAATAATTACCTTCAACCGGAGTTACTTTGCCATCCCGAGGTTTCCCGACACTTCGGAATGTTACGGCCCACGTTTCAAATGTTACTTTGTACTATTTCTGAAGCTTGACAACTTCACCACATAAAGTCGCTAGTTTTATTGAATTTCAATATGTGGTGAAGTCGTCAAGCTTCTGAAATGGTGCAAATTAACATTTGAAAAGTGGACAAATTCACCCCCGGGTGGCAAAGTCATCCCTGTTGACGGTAATACTTTTCTTGTTAAACGATCAAACATCAAACACATTTGTAAAAGGATTTGACTTGTTGAGGATTCACTTTTGTCAACCTTAGGTTGTTTAAGCCTCTCTTTCTTGGCCTGGTTTATTATTCTGCATCTAGTTAGCTTAGCAGTGCATAAATACGCGTTTAAATCAACCCTTTTATTTTTTACTTAAACAAGATTTGAAATTATGTACGCTATCTCAGGTATAATTAAATGTTGATTGTTGTGGAGAACCCAGAAGATAATTGGTCAAATGACTATCACCTGGCATTTGTTTTTGTTCACCTAAATACCAATGACTTTTACTTTTTATAGATGTTAAATAGATTGTGGTCACCTAACAATGATTATACCATCAGTATTTCCTAGCACTTTAAAGATTAGAGGTCTTAAAGATTAGAAAAATAAAAGAGTTTCCATCTTCACTCTTAGGTCATTTCTTAAGTAAAAATATAACTTTTCACATGCACATACTAGCTGGATCATTAAGGGAGGCCCATACTTTCAAGTAAACATTTCAAAACTACTTCGTACACCTGGGCACCCCCTAATTTTTTTACTATTAATAAAACTAGCATGTATTCAATGCTTAAATATAAAATTCCAATTGGAAAACAGTGCTCAAACCAATGTAGCATTAATAACAAATTTCAAAAATCGAGTTTATTTTAAATAAAGTAAAATTAGCTGAGTAGTAGAATATATTCTGTACTTATCAACTACAGTAAAAAAACTAGTAGATGCCCTGGGACATAAAGTGAATTTGAAAAATTTGGGCCACCCTATTCATCATATGGAATTAGCAATCAGTGTTTAAGATCTCAATTATAATTGATTTATAAATGTTACATATATTCATATTAGAATGTTACATATTATAGGAATAATTATAAAGGATCAAACAAATTTGATGTATACAAGTATATGGGTCATTCTCACAGAAAGGGGCATTTTTGGGTTCACGATTTCAGAAATTTAGAAGTATTCCGATCAAGGTAAAAAAAAATTAGGATGTTCTCCTAACAGCTTTAAGTAAAATTCAATGCCCTTCCAAACAACACCGCTTTAATTTATCAAGAAAAAAAAATAAATAAGAAGGCACGTGACTGACTCTCCCGTTTCATGACGCTACCTATGCCTTTTTCTTCACGATCATCTTGGCTGTCTTCTGTAATATAATTATTTTAATCTCTCTGCAGGCGATAGGCTCAAAAAATAAACAGTAATCGAGTTTTCACAAAATGTTTTTAATATCTAAATCATACAAAAATATATGTAGGTACATCATTTATATGATGAAAAACAAAGAAAAATAATTAATTATTAGTCTTTTATTTTGACCAGAATTGTTTAAAATTGACTTAAAATATTGACTATATATTCTAAAAATAAAAAAGGGTATGAGAACAAACGTGAAAGAAAATCAAAGCGTGTCACCTACAGACTACCGCTTTAAGTTTGTATGAATTTATTTATATTTAATGAGCGGACTTATTGTGATTCCGGCACACAGTAATTTATATGTATTTATTAAGTGTAAATGTACTAATACAACTTCAAATGCAGTTTTTTATTTAGTAAAAATGATAAAAACGTGTGGATACCGTCATGATCCTGTCCTCAATTTTACAGATGAAGACAGGGCCATGATGGACAGGGCCTTGACGAAACATAGGTATTTCTAAAATATTTTGTTTTGTTGCAACGTTTTTTCTAAAATATTTAGAGAAATAGAAACTGTTCCACACCGTGAACAATAAGAAAAAACAGGTTTGAATACTTAAGTTTTTATTGAAGCCAGGAACTTGACGGTGGTTGTTTGGACACTCATGACTTAGCCGATGTTGTTCTTCTCTGAGTGTTCCCACTGTACTCCAAGGACTAGTTAATGGGTGATGCAACAAGATAATAATGGCGTGAATATTAGGGCGGGAATACAAAGCTGGCTAACACACGCGTTTAAGGGGGAAATTTGAGAAATATAATCGGACAGGGCCTTGACGTCGATGGCATGGACACTCTTATTTTCATTATAATATTGAAATCTATTGGCTCTAGCCCATTTTGGACGATCACTTCTCAATCTCCAGCAATATTAAGATCTAGGATTGAATAATCACTTATTTGGGAATATCGTGCCCGGACACGACAGGGCCATGACAATTGGTCAAATTTTACAATTTTTGTACACAAAAAAAATATTTGATCGTGAAAAGAAAAATTTCACTTTTAGATAAAGTGATAAATTACAATTTTAAAAAATTTTCAGATCCAAAATCATAAATGGGGAGCCACAAATGTACTGGACACCACTTCTGCCCCTTTCTATGTGAATGACCCATATACATTTAGATCATTATAAAATGTATTTCAAAATAAAAAATGTTAAAACTATGGTTTTTATTTCATTTATCTCTAAATGTACCTCTGTCATGCGAAAACGAACATATTTAATTAAACGAACATTCAGAGAGAGGTAATTCTTAGGTTATTCTTATACTATTCTCATGCAATAGACCGGCAACAGAAAAATGATTAATTATAAAGTTGGCTAAGAAAAAGCTCCATGAAATGAAACAGGCATTGAAAAAAAATGGAAAACTTAAAAAACTCAAGCTCTCGCGTTTTAACAACAACCCTCCATGAACCAAACTTCCTAGTTCCTTTCCTCTTGTTTACAAGGACCGCTCCCACCAAGACACGACATATTTCGATATTTTTTGTTCAAATTCAATCTTTTTTTATTTATTTAACTTGCTACTACATGTTTCAGGATTTTAGTCCCATCTTCAGGTTTCTGTCTGTAGATTTATCAGATGGTTTGTTCGTCTCATTTCTCTTTTTTACTGGAATCATCGAATTATGAGTAATGCGGTTTTTTTAGTCACCCACTAATAATGTAATTACAATTTATGCACAAGGAGATTTGTTTCTTAATTGAAACTTTGTTTGGCACAACTCCTAATTTATTTATTGAGCTTCCTACTACATGTTTCGGGACTTTAGTTAATTCCTGAAAAAAAGAGAAATAAGACTAACAAACAATCTAGTAACAAGAAACATGTAGTAGCAAGCTTAATAAATAAATTAGGAATTGTGCCAAAAAAGTTTGTGTTAAGAACTAAATCTCCTTCTGCATAAATTGTAATTAAATTATACTTTTTGTTTTAAAATACTATTATGTTTATTTTTACAGTAAACCTTTATTAATGCATTTCATGTAATTTTATTCTATTAATTTTTGCCTTTAAAGCCATATTGCGGCCCATACTGACCTACTCCTGTCCATTTTGTTATATCGCATTAAAATATATTTAAAAAAATACTACAGAAATTTTAGAACAGAATAATGCGGATGAAGGCTAACGCATCCTTGTTTGTTAGCAATGCCTTGCTCCACCGCGAACTCGGAGTTGATTGAATCGAAGAGGTTTTCACCTTTTTTATCAGTAGCTTCTCAGGCGACACCAGGAGTAGCGACGGGTCATTCTGAGTGGATAGGAACTTGGAACTGGTTCCAGCTTAGAACCGGTTTGTAACGACACGAGCTACCTAACTTTTTCGTTCCAACTGGAACGAAAACCAAAGCCATAAGGTCTCTGGTTTCGTTCCCTTGGTGTAGAAAGGGGATAGATTGCATCTCCCGTTTCGTTCCACCCAAGGTCGTTCCGAATGATCTCTCTCTCCCTCCCTCCTTCACTTGATCCCTTCCATCCGCTCAGAGCCCTAGATCCGTCGATCTTACTGCTCTTGGTTCTTATGCTTATAGGCATCTTAAAAAAAAACGCTTTCTGTGAAATTTTCTGTTCTACCGACAGAGCTCGGCTATTTCTTTCGGATTCAAATAAATTTGGTTTTTAAGAATCAGAATCAAGCTGAACATGCAAAAAGTCTTGTAATTGACTGCTTTAACCTTTCATCGATCGCGTATAATTTCCGTACCACGAGCGTTCGCAAGTTGTACAAAGTACAACACCCTGCTTTTTTTTTTTTATCCCTTTTCGTCCAAATTTCGTATGTAATCTATTAAATATGATATTTAATCCTACATTGAAAATAGATTACATGTACAAAATATTACCTGAGAGAATAATATTTTGAACGTAAATGAAAATATGATTGAAAATTAGTTATAATGGTTCAAATAAGACATGTTGAAAAATTTGTGGTAAAAATTTATCGATCATTAAATGATTTTAGCTAGGATATATTTTTAGATACTAGAGCTTATTGGACAGCTAAAATTTTAGAAGGGGAAGGGCGCAACTCCAGCCCGTCTATATATATATTAACACGCTCTAGTATTGAGAATTTGACTCAAAACAGGATCCATCGTTGACTGAACCAAGTCTGGAGCTCTAGATAAACCAAACATTAAACGGTGAAATCTGTAACCCTAATTGAGTATTAATAGTAAAATAATATTTATAATTTTCATTTAACGTTAATCGTAAATAAGCATTGGACAAGTTTAATTCATAAAAAACTTTAAACTCCACCAATGACTGAAAAATATCTTACGACAGGGAATGTTGCACCATGCGGATGTTACCATGCCAACATAACATCCCATTTCCCGATAGGAATGAGGGTAACTGAAATATTTTCTACAGCTTTTTTACAAAATAGTGCACACTACTGGTGCAACCAAACAATCTCAGGAGAGACACTGCCAATGATTCTGACTCTTGAAACATTTTCGACATTTATATTGTAGCATTCGCTATGGCACATCTTGCCTGATAAGAGGTGGGGACCACTGATTTTAGAGAGAGCAAGAACTAATTTATTCTCTGATGATATATCAAGGCTACTTTATATTTACTTCTAATTTTATTTTAGCCCTTTATACCTACAAATGAATATTAATTTATCCAAATAAATGACCTATATTATTTTGATTGAATATTGGAAATCATTGCTCTTCTCCAGATCACTTATTTTCACAGAAGCCCCATATTTCTCAAAATTTCCGGTTTGTTTCGCTGCCTTATATCAAAGTAGGCGATTAAACTGTTTCTATTCAATCAGTTACCTTTAAATGGCTTTGAGCTCCCTTATTTTCTTTTTCTTTTTTTTTTTTTTTTTTTTTTGTTAACTTATTTTAAGGACGGTTTTGTATCGATTAAGAATCTCTGCATCAAATGATACAAACTATATATTGCCTTTGAGCATTTAGAAATATAAATTTTAACTCAATACACTCCGTATATTTGAATACTATCATAGAAAAATAGTGGAAATATTCTATACTCTACAATCCAAAAAATAGATTAAATATAATCCCTTTAAAATGTTTATTGATATTGGATTAAGTGATTGGGAAGTGCCTTATTTGTTGAACTTTCATGAAATAAATATTGACCTAAGCAAGGGAGTAACAATTTTCCAACAGAATCAAAAATAACAGTTCGCTAAAACGATTAGATTCACCAAGGGGACATTACTTGCCCATGAATGCCCAAGATAATGCAGGAAAAAAGAAAATATTCACGGACTCTTAGACTGATGTTCCAAAAAATGTTTCTGATTTCAAATATCTGCGGAACATTTCCATTCACTTTTACGGAAAACGATCTTGTCTTAAGCTATCGTTTTCTGGCACCTAGCATTATTTGTATGGTAATAACCACTATTTTAGAAATATATTTCATATTGATTAGCTCCATTTTCTCGCAAAAAACCACATACACATATGCCATCAATTATACTTCTCCGTTCCGCCTTATGTATCTTTTGTTTGGCTGTGGATAAATTTAAAAAAGTTCAGCAAAATATTTCGAGCATTGAAAGTAGTGGAAGATGTGACTAAAAATGAGACTACGTTTTTCAGCTACACTCAATACTTTGTTATTCTCACCTCCCTAGGAGTACTATTCGTTACTGAACTCTTTTTGAGTAATTACTGTATTCTTCACATTGTTTCAACTTATGTAACGATACACAGTGTTTACCTCGTCATAGATCAGTTCAGAGGTATCCTTAGAACCATCAGGAACCAATACTCTTTCATGGAGAAAACTCTAAGCAAGTCCACGGCCATGGAGTGGACTCAGTGTCACGAGGTCCTCGGCGCTTGTTGTGAGATCGTTAACAGATGTTCCTCCCCTCAGTTGTTCACTTATGCATTGTCCTCCTTCAGCTATGTAACAAGTACAATTTATCTCCTTATTGGAAATAAAAGTTATTACAATGAATATGACAAGTTAATTGTCATAATATGGATACCCATTGTTTCTCTGTCATTATGGACCTTTATTCAACACTGCCACGATACGGTTCAAAAGGTTAGTAATAAATTTATATTGTTTTAATATCAGTTTAATAATACAGAGAGATCGATATTCTTCAGTCCTAAGAAACTTGTGATTTTATTCCATTTCTGATTACTGTTAATTATAATATTTAAAAAAAAAAATAAAAATTATTCTTTTATTTGTTTTATACTCAAGGATTATTTATTTTTTGCACAGATTATATAAAATGAATTATTTTTATCTTTATTACCTATTGTCTTATAAATATATATATATATATATATATATATATATATATATATATATATATATATATATATTTTTTTTTTTTTTTTAATTGTTTCCCTTCCATAGTAACCCTATGGAAAGGTCGTTTATTTTGATATTTTTACAGGTTCCATGCATATTTGCATACTACCTGTAATTAACAGGTGTGATATTATTTTTAATTAAGATGAATTACAATTGTAAAAGTTCTGTAAAGAAATTAGAACAAACGGGGAATAATAAAAAAGGAAATAAAAAAAAAAAAATAAAAAAAAAAAAATCATGAACAAAAAGAACTATTAATAGGCATAATTAAAAATAAATAAATAAATACGTCTAAGACAATAGAAAAAAGAGAAAAGAAAAAAAAAAAAAAAAAAAAAAAAAAATAGACAAGTTGAGTTTCTGATGTGTCTTCAGGTATTTTTCTTAGATTTTGATGAGGGGTGGTCTTCTTTCTTCATGAATGAGGTCCAATTGATGTAGCGAATTTCACTAAATGTTTCTTATTTTTTTTATATAGCTTTGCTTCCGGAGAAGGCCATGTGTCCCCATTCATCAGTACTGTCTTTATCAGTAAATATCTGTTGTGTTCGTAAAGGGTGCAGTTGTATAGTAAATGATGAAATGTTTGTGGAGTCTGTCCGTCGCATTCACATGTGTCTGTGTTTTTGATGTGAAAACGTTTCAAGTAATGATTAGTTTGTCCATGTTCCGTTAGCAGTTGTGTAAATTTGTGATGTGTACTTTTTGGTGTATCGTGATTTTGTAGTGTGATGTTTGGGATGTATTTGTACAAGGGTCGTCCTTTTGTCGAGTTGTTCCAAAGTTTGTCCCATTCAGTAAGTGAGTCTGTTTTAATATGTTGCTTAATAAATGAGATAGGAATGCGATTGTAATCTATAGCAAGTTCTGAATCGTGAGCAGCTGTCTTTGCCAGTAAATCTGCTCGCTCGTTCCCTTCGATGTCACTATGGCCTTTGACCCAGATCAATTTAGTTGGTGTTCCACGGTTCATTAGTTCAATCAAATTTGAATATATATATATATATATATATATATATATATATATATATATATATATATATATATATAGTTATATATTCTATATAGTTATATATTCTATAGTTATATATATATATATATATATATATATATATATATATATATATATATATATATATATATATATATATATATATATATATAGTTATGAAATAATTCTTATTGTAATAAATATTTTTTAAATATTTTTTTATTATTGAAGAGAAAAGATTTGACCCCGGTTGGGATTCGAACCCAAGTCTCCACCTCTCTAGCGTGGCGCCTTATCCACTAGGCCACCGAGCTCGTATCCGAACCAGGGAAATCTTCTCTCTTCACTGATCCATACCCCCGGGCACTCGCAATTCCGATGTACAATTCGAATCCCAACCGGGGTCAAATCTTTTCTCTTCAAAAATAAAAAAATATTTAAAAAATATTTATTAAAATAAGAATTATTTCATAATTTAATATATATAGGACAGCTGGTCAATAGATCCATTTAAAAGTAATGTTCAAATTGAACATTCATCCCCGAATTGTACATCGCTATTGCGAGTTCCCGGGGGTATGGATCAGTGAAGAGAGAAGATTTCCCTGGTTCGGATAGGAGCTCGGTGGCCTATATATATATATATATATATATATATATATATATATATATATATATATATATATATATATATATATATAAAAACAATCCCTCTTTTCTTGTTTAGTTTACAGCATTTTTAATAATGTTTTTTTATTAAACAACTAACTATTGACCTTTCTATTTTCAGGCAAAGAGCTTTGACAAAGCGTTGTACAGATTAGTGCTAAATAACATTTCCAAGTCATTGTTGCAAAATGTCAGTATGTTTTAGAAATTAAAATACACAATATTTTTGTATTTCTCAACTGATTACACTAATAAACTTAGTTATTAGTTATTACACTAATATATATATATATATATATATATATATATATATATATATATATATATATATATATACACAGGGTGAGTTGCTACTCGTGGGACAAACTTCACCAGTAGATTTGACACCAAAAAAAATGACAAAAAAAAGTTTCATATTAACCATGGTCCGATTCTCAACCATTTCGTAATAACTTCGTTTTTTCTCGATTTTGAAAGATACCACTACCTGGTGTCGAAAAACCGTGATATCTTTTAATCTAAAAATTTCTCCGAATATCTGATAGCACCGTTAAAATCTACATTAATTTTTCAATAAGATTATTACCATGGCAAATTATTTGGGCCTCTTTTTTGTGCTTTATTTCAGCCAGAACAACAAAATAAGTGAAAAATTTTGTGAATCGGAAAATGTTTAAAGTAATCCAGAGTTTTTAATTTTAGTCTCAGATGGCAGCAAATTTGAGGAAAAATATCTTATTTAATTGCGCTTCTAACGCACTCGTCATGTTTTAATTTGGTATTTTTGAGACAAAGAAATCGATGACATTAAGAGAAAAAATGATGGTTCAAGGATTGATAATGTTTGAGAGTTTTGCATTTTAGATTTGAAAAAAACAAAAAACAAATACATAGAAACTCACCATTAATCTTTAAAATTAATTTTTTTTGTAATTTATGTTCAAATTGGAAGCCGTTCTCCGCTATACACAAACGTGCCCGTTTTCTCATACTCCCAACTGTCACACCAAAACTGAGAACACGTCGAAGTTTTTCTGCAGCGGCGAAGATCCTTGCTCTCAAATGAGCTATGTTTGTCACTTCAGTGCGATAGACTTGTTCCTTGAGATATCCCCAGACGAAATAGTCCATGGGGTTAAGATCAGGAGATCTTGGTGGCTATAGGACTGTCCCACCTCGGCCGATCCACGTTTCGAATGTTCGGTTCAAATACGTCTGAACTATTCTGGAGGCGTGCGGAGGCGCATCGTGCTGAAAAATTAGGTTTTCCCTCAATTGTAAAGGAAGGTCCTCCAGCAAGGTGGGCAGCGTGTTTTGGAGAAAATTTAAATAAATTGGGCCAGTTAATCTCGCCGGAAAATCTAAGTAGGGACCGATGAGATTAATGGTGAGTTTCTATGTATTTGTTTTTTTTTTTTTTCAAATCTAAAATGCAAAACTCTCAAACAGTAACAATCCTTGAACCATCATTTTTTCTCTTAATGTCATCGATTTCTTGATCTCAAAAACACCAAATTAAAAAATGACGAGTGCGTTAGAAGCGCCATTAAATAAGATATTTTTCCTCAAATTTGCTGCCATCTGAGACTAAAATTAAAAACTCTGGATTACTTTAAACATTTTCCGATTCACAAAATTTTTCACTTATTTTGTTGTTCTGGCTGAAATAAAGCACAAAAAAGAGGCCCAAATAATTTGCCATGGTAATAATCTTATTGGAAAATTAATGTAGATTTTAACGGTGCTATCAGATTTTCGGAGAAATTTTTAGATTAAAAGATATCACGGTTTTTCGACACCAGGTAGTGGTATCTTTCAAAATCGAGAAAAAACGAAATTAATACGAAATGGTTGAGAATAGGACAATGGTTAATATGAACTTTTTTGTTCATTTTTTGGTGTCGAATCTACTGGTGAAGTTTGTCCCACGAGTAGCAACTCACCCTGTATATATATATATATATATATATATATATATATATATATATATATATATATATATATATATAAATAAGATAAGAAAAATGTGACCCTCATTGAAAATAAGTATTTGAAAAAAGATATACTAGTATAAAACTCTAAAAAAATGGAGTTTTGTTAAATGTTGGGGCCTAGTGTCCTTTATGTACTCTAACTAGGGCAGGCGGGTTATCCTACAGGTTACCAACCTATTCTAGACTGGGTGGATTTTGATTCATTCCGTGGGTCCTCGAGAAAATAAATTTTGCCTGTCCAGGTGGGTATTCGAAACCCCTGCCATGTCATCGAACCTCCAAGTGTGGAGTTTTAAGCTGTTAAATTTATTTAGACAAGTTTCAATCAAATAAGTGAAAAAGCAGCGTTTATTAAATGCAAAGAGGTCCCTGTTTCTTTTCATGAATTTATTACTTCTACTTCTTTTCCTTCTTCTTCTTTATTATCTCCTTTACCGTTGTACAGAGTGAGGGGCCTGCTTTTGGTGTACCTTTTGATAACCCTTTGTTAATGTTCCAGCTGGATGTGTCTATTCCATTTCATAAATCTCTTGTCAAATGCTTCATTGACTGTGGTCAACCCACGTGTTTCTGGGCCTTTCTCGTAGGCTTCTGCCGCCCACCTTTGTCTAAAAAATGCTCTTGGCCATTCGTTCCTCCTGCATTCTTTTGATTGACCATTCACAGGTGACCTTTCCTGGAAAGAGAAGAAGAGGACGCCCTCGTAAGAGCTGGATTACTAACGTAGAAGAAGACTTGGAAAAGATGGGTGGGACTAACTGGAAAGGAAAAACTTCGGATTGGCATTGCTGGAGACTGATTGTTAGGGAGGCCAAGGTTCACCATGGACTGCAGAGCCAAAGAAGAAGAAGACATCGCAGAAGTCTGCTATCCTATATTATGTATTAAGCTCTCTCGACTTCCAGATAGCTTCTTATCTGGCGCTTTTAACCCTATCTCTCTTTGTTTTACCCTCTATTATCTTTAAGTACCTCATTTCCATTTTTTGGAGTTGGCTTTTGTGCTTTTTGGTAGTTTCTAAGACTCATTAGACTACTCTCTAAAGTTTAGGTAACTTAGGCTCTAAAGGAAGGGTAACTTCCTTACAAATCGCAGCAGCCTCTGGGTAGTGGACTGTATATAATTGTATTTAAACAAATGCTCGCAACTTTGGGGAAACGTTATAGAAGATATCTAAACCAATCATAAAATTGAAAATCACTCACCCATGTACAGGAGCCGCTGTATCTCTCAGCTGCAGTCTCAGGGGCCTCTAAGAAATTCACCGGTGGCTGATTTGTTCCAGGATACTTAGATAATCGGCACAGAAAACCTCCAATTAGATCTCTTATTTGCAAGGGAAAATATAATGTCTTTCGAATACATAAAAAAACACTGTTAGAAAAAACTTCGGAAGGCTAATTTCAGCCTTGGGCATGAAAGAGACAAAGGAAGAACACAGGGCCTTGGACAAAGTAGGTAAGTCAGGTTAGCTCAGCTTCTAACGACCGAAAAAGGTCTGGTCATGTAAGGATTAGTGCGAGATAAGGCCATAATAAATTTTGCGGGAGGTAGAAAGTCAGTAAAAAAAAAGTCAGTTAAGGAGCAAAACACGGAGTTAAGAAGATGTCAGGAGCGAAAGGTTCACGTTCACCCGTCATAGTGATCACGTCAGTTTAGTTCTGTTATCAGTTTTATCAGTTCTTTGTCCACAAGTCTTTTGTGTTCAAAAGCTCTTTGTTCTCGGGCCTTTGTTCCCGGGAACACGTTACCACGTGTGCAGTTTTTGTGCCCAGTGTTATTTAATTAAGTGAGTGTTGTGTTAATTCAAACAATGGTTAACACAAGGAACCTCAGTGCTTATCAAAAAGCAGACTTGCCGGAGGCGGACAATGAGGAAGAATTCAAGGCGCCCCGAAAAACAGGGAGAAAAATCACCCACAAGCCGCCGACGCCAACCCACACCCAGAACGCTTTTGCCGCTCTTCAAAACATACCTCAAGATACAGCCGCCGCACAGTGGTCCAGAGTAGCTAATTTGGCGAAAAAACTCTATATCTCCCAACATGTATTTCTTATGTTTTCAGTTTTTGCTAACCCTCATGTAAACTTCATTCCTGAATCAATTGAATCTGGTCAGGAGCCGATGGGACTTACAGTTTTTGAGTTATTCTCAAAAATATTAGAAAAAATTGGTACTCAAGTTACATACCTACTTACCAATAATTTTATAAGGGCGAAACCACTGTATTGATTTCTCTTTTTAGGGGGAGGTGAAAGGGGAACAGAATTCAACTGATTTTCGTAAAATATGATACTCAAGTTATATTTCTACATATCGGTCATGGGCAAGAAAAGTGACACAACTCAAAATAAATTTCATCCCTGAATCGATTGAATCTGGTCAGGAGCCGATGGGACTTACAGTTTTTGAGATATTCTCAAAAATATTCGAAAATCATGTGTTTTAAAACATTGGTTGTTGGTAACCCATTTTATTCAATCTGTCGTTTGCAAATGGAATATAATGGTTATTTTACAAATTGAAAGTGTAGAGTTATAAGTTTCCAGGATGTTGAAGTGAAAATGATCTATGAGAATATAAGCAGTTTATTTGATTAAAATACATTTTAAAACTTGTGTTAAAACATATTCCGTTCGAAACATATTTATGTACGGATCGGAAGAAACTAACAGCATATGGAAGTGCCAAACGTTCACGTGGAAGTCTGAGGAACTGTATGCCTTTCATCTCCTTGCTTGTCGTTGAGGTCAGACTGATGATGTCTAGTGTAAGAGATATTGAAGTTTTGCTTGTTAACATGGCAATATAATACGTAGGTTAATGGACCACGTTTATTCCCAATCTTAATGATTTGTAGGTCAGAGCCGCAGAATGCCGCACTTGAAAACGGTTTCATTGTGTACAGTGATGCATACTGAATTGATTTATCATTGCCAGAAGACGGCGCACAGCGGCGCAAATAAGCTAAACTTTGGTAAAACATTATAGCATAATTATTTTAAGTTGGATTTTGAAAATACGAATACTTCCAGGAAAGCAAATGTACAGAGTATATGAAATATAATATGAATTCGTACTAATATGAATTATAACATGAATGTAATATGGATTTGTAAACGAATTTCAAAGGAATTCTATTAATATTAAAAAGCACGAGTCAAATTTCACAGCCATTGTTTCATTGCCAAAGTATACTTTCAACGTCCTTGTGTAAACTATTTAACTCATCGAAATAATTGCGTTTACTATTCTTGTTTTCAAATATAATACTTAATAGTTGTATTTTGAACCTCGAGAAATCGGAGTTTTTTCGCGTCCTGGACCACTGTGCGCCGCCGCTTCAGGAACAACATGCAGAGTACCACCCATAATAGTGGCGAACAGGAAAATTAGCTAGGTAATTACTTACTTATCTAAAATTAAGGTTACCAAATATCTGTTGAGGGAAACGGGGAAAAACGTAAAAATTTTCCTGGAGTCAATTGAGGATCAGCCCCAGGTCCTCCGCGGCCTGACTTTATTTGAAATAGGCCACCACACCTATACTCCAAAAAAATCAAGACCCAAACTGGTAAATTATACCTTAAAAGGTTTACCAACCACGTTCACCACAGAAGATGTGAAGGAGGCCTTTAAGGAACTCAAAATCACCAATGTAAGGAGGCTCAGAAGGACCATGCCAGATGGGTCAAAAGTCGACTTAACGTCCATTATAATAACCTTCCCTCTGGGTGTCACCCTAGATGACATCAAAAAGGTCCGCCAAGTGAATAGAGTACTATTCACAGCCGAGTCCTACAAGGCTCAAAAAGACTCCCTTCCCCCCCAGTGCTATAAATGCCAACAATTTGGCCATATACAAGTGCACTGCTGCTATGAACCTAAATGTGTCCGCTGTGGCGAAATTCATAACATCCAACAGTGTCCAAATGTGGGACAACTAAGATGTGTCAACTGTGGTGGAAACCACGTGGCATCTTTTAGAAATTGCCTACATAGGAAAAAGCTAGAAGAAGAAGTGGCAAAACGCATTGCCGCCAAAAAGCAGCCATCCACCACTCCAGCCCAGCGGACCAATCAGGGAGCTCGACAGGCTGGACAAGTTCAACAAATGACCACCACTGTTGCAGCGCCACAGCGAGTTCCCGCTTCACCAGCCACCCTACCCCCACCACCCGAATCCTATCCCCCACTACCACCTCAGCAGAACCCCCTCCCAGCACCTCCTGTAAACCCTCATTCGAACGCCGGACAGCAAGCGAATGACATTCCTCCTCCTTGGGCCATAGCCATGCAGTTAACCCTCCAGAACCTTGCGGAGCAGATCACCCTCTTGGTCCAAGTTATGACGAGACAGAACCAGTCATGAATGCTTTCTCCGTCTTAAACTTCAACTGCAACGGACTTTGCCCGAAGACCGAAGAAGTTCGAACACTGCTAGCGCTGACACGACCCACAGTGGCAGTACTCAAGGATACCAGAGTGCTCGGACCACCACCGTTTCTCCAAGGATATACCGTGGCCACGGATAACTCTAAAGACCCTCATGGAGGTGTCCTCATAGCTATCAGCCACGGAATACCATGGAAGAAGATGCCCGAACCCCTGGCTATTACGGACAAACGTATTAGCCACTTGACTGTTCAAGTGTTGATGAGGCAGCCAACCCTCATCACAGGGGTATATCGGCGCCCACAGGGATCTCTTGTGGAGTTGAAGAGCCTTCTACGAGCCTGCGGGGCAAAGTCCAATCACTGGGTGATCGGAGACCTCAACGCCCGACATAGTCTATGGCACAATACAAGGACAAATGCAGCGGGCAGGGTGCTAGCCAAAACCCCCTTCACGGTGGTCCACCCTGACACCCATACCTTCCGTTGATGGTTACCAATCAACCTTCGACCTCCTTCTAACACGGCAACCCCATCGAATCACTGGCTGCACAGTGACTGACTTCATCACCTCAGATCACCGGCTAG
Source organism: Euschistus heros (assembly GCA_003667255.2). Lineage (NCBI taxonomy): Eukaryota > Metazoa > Arthropoda > Insecta > Hemiptera > Pentatomidae > Euschistus > Euschistus heros. The sequence continues at coordinate 3,289,464 of RCWM02000065.1, read as the reverse complement.
TGATCTACGAACTCGAAGGAAGGAGGGACGAGCCAGCCCCAGAAATATTCCTATTGAAGTTTGAGCACGCCTCAGTTTGCAGCTTCATCAGGTGGTGTTCAGTGCTGAGACGTGATTGGAAGCCCGTTTGTTCAAACGGAATAACTGAGTTCTCCTCGCAAAAGTCTCGTAGGTAATTGAGAACAATTTTCTCGTAGACTTTTCCGAGGTGAGGCGACAGGCTGATTGGCCGGTAGTGTTCTGGCTTGTCTCCTGTCTTAGCCGGCTTGAGGAGTGGAAACAGTATTGCATGCTTTCACTGAACGGGGAAGTATCTTAACCTCAAGCAGGAGTTGTACAGGTTAGTGAGGTGCATTATTCCTTTTCTGGGGAGCTGCTTGAGAAGGACTGTCTGAATCCCGTCATGTCCAGGAGCTCTGTTCCCCTTCGTTCTTCTTAGGATGGCTTTCAGCTGTTTAGGGCTGATGAACATGAAGTTGTTCTCCTGGGCCATGGACGGGAGAGGTTCAACATCGGTGGTCCTGTTGGTGATGTCCTCTCTGTAGTGCTCAGCAAGCAGCTCCGCTTGGTCGGAAGGGGAGAGGAGTCGGTCCCCATCGTGCAGGCGGATCGTGGAAGTTTTCTTTACCGCAGATCTTTACCCTCAGCTTGTCCTGCCAAGTGGAGGTTTTCCATTGGCGGAGCAAATTTTTGATCTGGGTGGTGAGGGCGTTGAGGGCTACCTTGATGTCTGGGTCCCGGTTTCTATACCACTTGTTTTTTAGATTCCGCCTGCTCGATATGAGAGCCATGATATGAGGAGGGGGTTTTTGGAGATGGGGTGGGGAAGGACGGAAAGTAGGAATTGAGGAATGGGCCGCTCCTAGGATGATGTTGAAGGTGTCGACGAAATCGTCAATTTCCTCCAGAGAACGCAGCGGTTGCACCGATGGAAGTCTATGGCAAATTTCGGCTTTATATTTGCCCCAGTCAGCTTCTTGATATAGGAATTTTTCTGGGGCTGGCTCGTCCCTTCTTCTGTGGAAATTTCAGCCCTCTATCGATGTAACGCCTAAGTAAACTATGGAGTTGGAGGGGGCAATGGTGGTGTTTGCCACTCGCAGAGTCTTTGGCAGCGTTGTCCTTTTCCCACGCTGGTGTGAGATCACTACGCAGACCGTTTCGGCCTGACGTAGTGCTCTAGTGGGGTTCATGCTGCTGCTAGTGATGGCAATATCGTAAGCAAAAGCGGCTACTGTCGCTCTACCGTAGTTTTTGCCAACCACTTCAGCAGTGTAGATGTTAAACAACACTGGAGATAGAACTGCTCCTTGTGGCACACCGCAAGTGTGCGGCGGCGAGACTTCTCTCACTGAGAAAGGAGACAATGACTCCATAGAGCTGCTCAGGGCATTCTAGATCTTCGAGTTTTCTGCATAAGATATATATAATATAAGCTTAATATATATATTAATATATATTAATATTAATATAATATATATAAGCTTTCTGAAACCCACACCCCAAGATTTCAATAACTTCCTGTTGGCCTTACAGTGTACCTAGTACAGAAAAAGGCCAAACATCCAAGAAATCCCATCCAACTTCAGATTCATCCAATAGGGGCTTGGAAAAAAAAGAAAAAAAAAAAAAAAAAAAAAAAAAAAGAAGTCAGTTATCAGCTGCCCTCTAGGAAGTCCAGAAGACCTTCACGAGATCTTCGATCTTCCGACCATCCCGGAGTTCATCCAACGCCGGCATGTCAAGTTTCTGGACTCTCTGCAGTTCTTAACGAACCCCCTGTTCAGAACCTTGACACCGGCGCCACCACCGGTGCGCCGGCAACAAACACCAACGAGCCAATGAGAGCCCACTGAAGCAACGGACCAATCAGATCCCACTGGCCACTGGTGAGAAATGTGACCACAAGGACATTTAACTTTTCTAGATAATTAAACAGTAGATAGTAAGTATAAAAAAAAAAAAAAAAAAAAAAAAAAAAAAAAAAAAAAAAAAAAAAAAAAAAAAATTAGTTTTAAGTTTAACAAGATTTAGGTGAGCCCCATCACCTAAATAATATAAACTTTCTGAAACCCACTCCCCAAGATTTCAATAACTTCCTGTTGGCCTTACAGTGTACCTAGTACAGAAAAAGGCCAAACATCCAAGAAATCCCATCCAACTTCAGATTCATCCAATAGGGGCTTGGAAAAAAAAAAAAGAAGTCAGTTATCAGCTGCCCTCTAGGTAGTCATTGTAACACTAAAAGGCCAGTTGAGAAATTCGGTAGAGGGCGTGACTATGTACGATATATTTTTTCCGCTTTTTCCTTTTTCACAAAAGCGCCAATTGGCGAGAACATACCGAGAACATGCCCACCAAAATTGGGATGTTGCCCAATTGTATTCCAAAAAATTATACAATGAAAATGTTGGGCAGGCTTCAACAAATTTATACAAAGCAATGGGAAGGAAAACTAAACTCAATATGAGTAGATAAAATAAGTAGGGTAGCCTCACTAGGCGAACAATTACATAGCATAAGGAAAATAAAATAATACCACTGGGTAAACAATAATACAAAATAAGGAACATAAAATAGCAAAACTGTTGGACAATTATACAATGTAATAGGAAGTCATTCCGGAAGCTTGTTCACGGGTCTAGTGAGAGTGCCGGTAGAGGTCTCAAGGGTGGTCACTCTAGATACAGCATCAGGCTTAAGCTCGGAAATAAGAGCTAAAGGCCGGGAGAGTGGGGAGCTGTTCATTCCCTTGCTCACAACAACGTCTCCCAGTTTTAGCGGCTTGGAATTTGGAGTCCACTTATAACGTTGCGAATTATACCAGCGTTGTCAAGTATGCCGCCCACCCTGAGGACCCCCAGGCTATCGAGGAAAGGAGTTAGGCGGCTTGGCCGGCTTATCGGCACGGGTATTAAGAAGAGATTAAGAGCGATAAGCGCAATGGGAGTAGACTTAAGATCCGGTAATGGCCTAGTGTTTAAGTCGGTGTCACTATAAGAAAGAGGCCTATGTTCCTGGCAATCGGTCAAAGATAAGGGATTTTGAGCCCATAATCAGAAATTGTTAGTTTGCGCGTAATGAGTAGGGGAAGACCCCTAGAATCTATATTGGCATGATTGGCGACAGAAAAAGCATCATCAAACCCTACTGGGGAGAATTTGTCAGACATTGAAATTTTAGATTGTTCAGACCCTTTGATATCTACAACTGATGGTTTTAGAAAGGTAGGTTCAATAGGATTCGAGACCGGAATTTTACTTGTTACACTGTCTTGGTTACTTTGTAGGCCTACTGGTTTCTCATTATCTTTATCTTTAACAGTTTTTTTTTTTTTTTTTTTTTTTCTCGAAGCCCCTATGGCTGACAAAAGTTTTGATACATTCTTCATTATGATGATTCTGCTTCTTTTACTGCACCAAGGTGCATTTTAAGAGGGTTCTGAAAAGAGCAATGGTTTGGTGAAAATAGTATTATGAGTCACTATCTAGTGATCTAGTGAGGGGCTCACTAGGATTTTTGGGCAAAGGGGAATTAAAACTTTTAACTTAGGTCAAACTAAGTTGGTTGACATGTTTTTGCCATCTTTGTGGTTTTCCTGTCGGAGTCAATGTATTAAATAAGGGATTTGTCGAGCGTCGAAGGCTGTCAAAGAATTTAACATGTCTCCGTGAAATAAAGTCTGTCACCTTCGGTAAGTCTAGGGTTGTATGCAGTATATCAGTTTTTGTCCTCTCTAATGTTGTACCCTGCACTATCCTTCTCAGTACTCCGTTCTGAAACTGTTGGAGTCTCTGGCTGTCGTGTGTGAAATATTTGTCAGCATTGGAGCTCCATAAAGGAGAGCTGGTCTCAATATAGATTTATATATCATTAACTTTAGGCGGAGTGAAAGGTTGGGCGACCTCAATAGGTGATTTAGACCGTAAGACTTTGTCCTCACTATCTTGAGCTTACGATAGCAGTGGCCTGAGAGTGTAAAGTGTCGATCTAGTGTGATGCCTAAGTACACTATACTGCCCGCTGGCCTTTTCATATTTCTTGCAACCGTATAGGTTTTAGGGAGTGAGCGTTTATTTTTCTGGAAAGAAAAAATGATACAGTCGGTCTTCTTGGGATTAACTGTAATATTCAAGCCTTCCAATTTCTCTGTAATTTGATCACACACTGCCTCCGCCTGTCGTAGAGCCCTCGTGGCGTTTAATGAGCTACTATAGATAGCTATATCATCGGCGTAAGCTGCCACAGTCGCTTTTTTGTATCTTGCTCCAACAGTTTCAGCCGTATACACTGAAAATAGTACAGGGAAAAGCACAAACCCTTGAGGAACTCCACATGTAAGTGAAAAATCTTCGGATAATAGCTCGCCTACTCGCACTCTAATTGTTCGCTGTTCTAGGAACGATTTTAACAATGTATATAGCTGTTCCGGAAATTTGTTTTACATAGAAGCCTATGTGACACAGAGTCAAACGCCTCCGTACAGTCGATTGATATCATAGCAATTGTCTCATTCTTAGCCATGTTCTGTGTCACTTCCGCCTGTAACTTTATTAGATGATGCTCCGAGCAGAGGCCGGCCTGGAAACCGGTCTGTTCGGGTGGGTTAAGAGCTACTTCTGAGCAGTACGTTTTGAGAAAATTAAGAATTATTTTCTCAAAAACTTTGCCCAGGTGCGGAAGTAAGCTGATAGGTCTGTAGTCGGCTGGCTGGGTACCGTTCTTCGGGGGTTTCAATAGCGGAAAGAGTATAGCTTTCTTCCATGACTCTGGAAAGTAACGTAGCCTCAGGCATGAATTGTAGAGATTAGTCAGGTGAGCTATTCCTCTTCGGGTTAACTGCTTCAATAATATTGTTTGGATTCCGTCATGGCCTGGAGCTTTATTCCCTCTTGAACGACGTAAGATGGCCTTCAGCTGTTTTGGGGTCACAAACATATAATTATTTCCATGATCTTCTTCTGGTATTTCAGTCGGGTCCTCTGTTCTCCTTTTGATCGTTTCGCGGTAGTAGTTTGCAAATTGTTGACCTTCGTGCAGCAACGTTGAGCTCCTCTTTCTCGTAGCCGTCTTCCGCAACTTCCAGAATTTTCGATGGTCCCCATTGGTGGTCCGCAGTTTCTCATGCCATAAAGACGTCCGCCATTGCCTCATGAGATTTCGAATTTAAGTTGTAAGAGAGTTAACTACCCTCTTCACTTCAAAATCTCCAGTTCTATACCACTTATTCTTCCACTTATTACGCAAGGGGATAAGTGTCAGAATGTGTTCTGGCGGTGGACGTAAAGCTGATGGAAGTGGACAGAACTTCGGTATCACCATGTCAGCGGCTACCCGGATGGTCGATGTAAATAATTCTATGTAATCATCTATCTCTTCGTGCGAAGAGCAGGGACGGTAGACTGTTCGCGATAGACCTGCGCTTTATAAAGATCCGAATGTACTTCAACATATTTATATTTGCTTGGGGCCGGTAATGGAAACAAACCATTTAACTGATAAAGAACAGGTCTATGATCTGATGTAACGAAGTCCAAAGCAATGCAGTCAGAAAGACGATGGGGCTGCCTCGTGAGCAGGAGATCAACCGTTGATCTATACATCGAGTTTGACCGATGTCTGAATGTATGACTGTTGGGATGAACCACGGTATAGGAGGTATTCAAAACGCTCTTCCCAGCACTATTAGATGTTTTGTTATTCCAGGAAGTGTGGCGAGCATTGAGGTCACCAACGGTCCAATGGTTTGTCCGACGTGCACACTCATTTATGAGCCGAGAGAACTCAGTTAAAGATGACCTAGGTCTCCTATAAACCGCTGTGATGATGGTGGGCTTGTCTAGTAGGACCTGGACGGTCTTGTGATGTATCTTTGGATCGTTAATGGTCACTGGGGTGGGGATTTCTCTCCACCTAGTGCCATATCTTATACCTATAAGGACTCCTCCAGTTGGTTCAGACATAACGTCCCCCACTAGTTCGTATCCCGGCAGCCGTATGTGCCGGAAATTCGTCAGGATGTCGGTGAGGATCATTACGGTGGGTTGGGTCTGTGCTAAAAGGGCGTACACTTCCAGAAGTTTTGGCATTAGTCCGTCCGTGTTGAAATTTAAGAGGGTCAGTGCTGAATTCATTTCGGCACAAATAGTTCTATAAGTCTGGTAATCTGTTGTGTCAGTGTGGTGATGGAGGTTTTTAAATCCTCCGCCCAAGGTGGTAGTTTATCCATTATTGTTTGTCTGTCCCAATAATCGTCCATTTGTCTATTGATAATTAGAGGTGATTGGGGCAAAGAATGTGCTAGGGAAGTTCGTGGAAAATCTTGAACTTGTGGATGCTGAGCCTTCGTTGTTCCCGATGTGGTCTTCGCTCGTAGAGCTACCTTCTTCTTCACTTCTTCAATCCTTTCAAGTAACAGCTTTCTGGCTGAACACCCGGTGAATGGTGCTACATGATCATCTCCACAATTGGCACATTTAACCGGAACAGTCTTCCTAGGACATTCAGCGATTAGGTAATGCCCTGCACACCTCACACAGGTAACTGCTCTTCCGCGTTAGTTTTTTGTGTGCCCGAACTGCTGACAACTGTATTATTCCTTTTCTGCCTTGGTATACTTTGACGTTGAATCGGACTCGGTTTATAGTACCAGCTTCCGTATATCTTCTAATTTCACGCTTGCTGTAGTCGTCACTAAAATTAGAGGAAGATCATCTTTTTCCCCCGTTTACATCACTTTTTTGGAGACGACAAACGTCCAAAATTCCTTGTAATTTCACTCCTAACTCTTCTTGAACATCTGTTACATCGTGATCTATGTCTCAATCATAGATAACGAATTTATTGTTCTTCGGTCCGTTTCTTAATGAGTAGGTGTGGAACGGGCTTTGGTTAGCGCGAAGATAACCTGATATTTTACTGTGTTCTTCTTGAGTTTGAGGAAATATTCGTATACCTTCCCGCGCCTTCTGTATTTCAAATCGTTGAAATCCCGCCGAATTCAATTCCACTGCAGCCTTTCTGGTACTGGGAACACCAGAAACCACAATAGGTGGTATTCTTTTAGTCACGTCACAACCATCACTGTTATCTCTAAAGTTAAGTACCTCAAATGATTTAGCGGTACTTACCTGGAAATCGGGTTGGGTATTTGGCTGACGGCATACCTTCTTTGGCTGGATGAAGCCGTCCTCTTTTTCTGATTTTGTTTTCCCAGTTGAAAACTTAGATGAGCTGGCTACACCTTCTTCAGTAACTATATCCATTGTGTCACACTTTTAGTGTCCACAAACAAAGATATTGTGGTATTTGCATTAAATACCACTACAAAAGTATTTCTATTAGGTTTAATTGCCACAAAATATCTAAAAATTAAATTTAAAGAAAAAATAACCTTAGATACCAAGTAACGGTAACCATATATCGTGTCACTTGATCTTTAACAGTAAGGAACTTTGGACAATATAGAGTGGCTAACGAATACTGACTCTTTGGGAATGAGATTCAGTTATCCTCTTCTGTAAGAGAAACAAAATACCTTTCATCAGATGAATCACTGACGTTTGTATCAGCACCACCTATTTTATCGATGTGATTACATTCTTAAACTTAATTTGAGTTTAAAGAATCATCTAGATTATCAACTTGTAGTTCCTAGGGAACGTTATTGCTATTTAGTCTGTGACTACATGTATTGGTCTTAATAAAAGGGTCAATGTTTTCTGAAATGTCAGACACACTTGAGTCTTTGTGGTCTGTACTTTCGGGTTGTTCAAATGGGATATTTTCAATATTTTCAGTTTCCGAAGAATCATGGAAATCTTGGAAAATTTGGCAAACAGAAATTAAAGATGTGGCTGATTGATTCGGAGATAGGGTTTGGATAGAACCTATGATTGTCTAACCAAAAATAGTTCTGACAGCAATTGGACCAATAGAGCTTGGAATAAACAGATGAGGCAATAATAATTGCGGCTACACATCGGCACCTATGTATCCCTACTACTCCTCATACTCTAGCAACATTCGCTAATGACACTGCTGTCCTTTCATCCCATCCAAATCCCTTAATAGCATCCTATATCTCCAAACCCACTTATCCCTGATTGAAGACTGGTGCAATGACTAGCGGATCAAAGTAAATGAATCTAAATGCTCTAACGTAGCATGTATCCTCAGCCGTAAATCTAGTCCTCCTATCTATTTCAATGGTATTCTGCTACCTAAAGCTGACACAGTTCGGTATCTTGGTTTCTACCTAGACAAAAGACTTACATGTAACTCTCATACTCGACTCAAAAGGCAAGAACTTAACAGACGCTTTAGCCTATTGTAAAGATTACTTTTACAAAAGGAAAAGAGAAAAAAAAAAAATATATATATATATATATATATATATATATATATATATATATATATCGCATATACTTTTTTACGCATATATACCGTAATACTTGTTTTGTTTTGTTTTTTTTGTAGAAGAGAATACTTTGAAGCAAAGCGTAAAGTTGTGTTTTCAGCAATGGGATTCTTCAACTTTGATTATTCCATGATCAGTACAGTAAGTAATTTATACGATACAGGCAATTTTTTTAGTAAAACAATAGCAATTATATAATATATGTACGATTTGGAAAAAAGCCAGGAAAATCCAAAATAACAGGATTTCAGGGTTGTTCTTTAGAGTTTTCTGTTTTCAGCGTAAATAGAGCTTATATATGTGTGTGTGTGTGTGTGTGTGTGTGTGTGTGTGTGTGTGTGTGTGTGTGTGTGTGTGTGTGTGTGTGTGTGTGTGTGTGTGTGTGAGTGTCTAACAGTGCCCAATGCTTTATAAAGGATACCATAGACATTACGACTTGCCTACTTTTACACAAGGTATTATATATATATATATAGGACACCAAAATGGATTGCCCTTAGTATTTATTTCATTTTGGACAAAAATCGTTTTATCTAGTTTTTACCAAATGGTACATATATTGTAATTTGTTACAGAATTGTCGTTAATTCAGTTTCTTACTTACTTTGTTGCAGATGGTATCCACAGCAACCACGTATATCGTGATAATGGTCCAACTCACTCCTTAATCCGATATCTTTCACGTTTGATATTATATTTTTTCTAAAACAAAATCACTATTCAAGTCACTTTCATATTATTTATGATTTCTATCAATTAATCACCAATGGCACGATTTCTGAATATCATGTTTTAAACAGATTGTTTGGAAGTAGAATAGATAAAAAGTATAGTTTGTGATTAATTCACGTTAATTGCAGGACAGTGTTTTTGACGAGTGAGTTTTACTTATAAAATACGGTTGTTAACATTCTAAGGTTATTTCAAGTAATTGAATATTTAAAGATTGGCATATCGATTAATTAAAAAAAATAATTGACAATGGTTTATGTATCATTTTAACTTTTAGTGTCTATATCTCTTTTTTCTGTAGATGTTTCAGATGCATTATTTTGTCCAGACTCAAAAAGTCCCACACCTGAGAATTATCATGTTCTTCTCCTAGGCCTAATACCACTCACTATGTTGTGCTTCTGGTGGGCACCGTAATCTCAATAACTACTTTAGCATCTGTGATCTGACAATTGATAGACCTCTGACCCGGCAGTCGGTTACCATTTGAACAAACTGATCAACATTCTGTTCACATGACTTGCTAAGGATTCACTGTAAGCTATCTTAACTTCTTAATTTTTAAAATATATATAAATCCTTTCAGATATCTCTAGAAAAGACAGTATTTTGCACACAAATGGAAACCAAGTTTTTGAACACAAAATACGGAATCATAAAGAGAGTCCCCCAAATATCTTTGATTCATTGATCTACAAGGTATGTGGATAAAATTCTCGAACCTTCAGGATATGAGAAAAGATCACAAGAAAACAGGGAACTGAAGCTAAAGCAAGCCTATGGAAGAACTTATGAGATCTATAGCAAAAAGTGCTTATCCATTCAAGCAAAAATCAGACACTACAACACTGTTATCAAACCAGCAGCCTTGTGCGCTACTAAAACTCAATTACTCAACCAAAAAAAAACCCTGGAAAACATAACAAAGCAGAAAGTATAATTATAAGGAAAATTATGGACCATTAAAGACTGAAGATGGCTACAGACTCCAACATAACAAAATCATAGAGAAGCTTTCAAACTTCGAAGCGGACATCAGGAAACGCAGTATGAAATTCTTGGGACACAGACGCAAATCACCGACAGACTCACCCATCAGATCTGGAATGCAACAATAAACCTCAAAGTCTCCATGACAGCTACGATTCATGCCCCCTTAGTTGCCTCAGCTCTTTTTCTTTGGTGTTAAATACAAAAAAAAACTGATATCATTAAGGTTAATAGTTTTATTTAAATATTAGTTAGCCGCATGTCAGTAAAAAATTAAAAGAGCTTAGCTTTCGATTAATACACAGACGTTCAAAATTACCCCTAAATTACGCAACTTATACACTTATTAACCTAAACCCATATGGACTAACGCTTGCCAAATTTATTGGTCCAACAAAAAGACACATATTTAAAAAATTCAAACATTTCAATCCAAGATGTTAAGGCTAGTAACATACCTCCCTATGTTTCCAACGAAACATTACATACAGGCTCACGTATCACGGCTGTTATGAACCACATTCGGAAGAACTACAAACGGTTTTATAAAAAATTAAATGGGCCCGTTAACAGACAATTACAAAATATGACAACAAACTCCTAATGTAGCTAAACAGGGGCTGGATGAAAGATCTCCTTGTGTAACACTCAATTAGCTGAAGATCAGGAGTATGCACCAGTGGGTGCTGTCTCCCTCATGCCAACCCACGCCATGATTATTGTATAATTATATTACTTTTGCTGATTGTAATTTTGTATTAAAGAAATAAATAACAGCTTTAAAGGAAAAAAAAAAAAACTTTAAATTAATTTTTATACACTGGTACATTTACTGTAAGATTGTTAAGACTGTACATTACTGTTACATATAGAGAGTACCTTGATCATTAAGGCTAATACGCACTGGGATTCTTTATTCGGACTCATTGTCGCAGACGCTCAGATTCATGTGTCAGACATTTTGCATCGCAACATTGTATACAGGCATGTACGCAATGGGATTCATTGTTCGGAATCTTTGCGTCTCGGATTCATTTTCATGCATCTCGGAGGCTCCGCGACAATGAATCTAGCATCGCGTGTGTTGCGGTTTAGTATTTTTTGAATCTCAACCGGAATGGGATTCTTTACACAATGTGTCGCAACATTGAGTCAGTGCGTACGTAAATCTCGAACAGGGTGAGTCTCTCACCATTCTCGCGCATTCATCTTTGTTGTTATCGCTTATCTGTTGATAGGATAGGATAGGATCAAGTTATGGGGCGATTAACTGCAGAGGTTATCACGCCCTAGCTTTTAGGTTACTCATTACATTATACTTATTTCTTAATTATTTTGTATGTATAAATACATTTTTTCCCTTTATTTTTATTTATTTATTACACACACACATATATATGTCTTTTTAATATAATGAATGTTTTAGTTATGTGACGATTATTAAATAATCTAAAAATAAAACAAACATATTCTGGCAATTAATGTTTGTTGTATAAGTTCACTCCTTTTATAATGGAAATAATTTGGCCAGATCTTTCGAAATAAAATGGGATTATGGATCAACAGCGGATGTGCTTTTGTTTAATTGAAAATTAAAAAAAAAAATATATCTGCTTGTATGGCAATGTTTTTTTTTTTTCAACTATTTTTTCTTTGGTGACGTCTGCAAATGATTTAATTAAGGTTGTGCGATTTTTTCCCCCTATATAACCTTTTGACCTCATTATAAGGAACTTTTTCAGTGACCAGAATTGATTTTATTTCTTTTTGTAACAGAAATACTGTACCGGTACAGTTTATACACTTTTGATTTTTATTACATTTTAAATTATCTTGATGTTTACCTTCAATCGATTTTTGTTTGCATTTAAAGGCATGGTCAGAAAATCCTAATCAATTAAAGCACCTCATTGGGTTTGGTGTGAAAGGTTGGACCCTTATTGTGTGGAACCCTATTTTAATAGTTTAATAGGGAGTTTCGGAACAGCAAATGTTACAATGTAGGTGTGGGTTAGTTTTTTCTCTCCATTCATTTTAATTTATATTCTATTTATGTCCACGATAATATATATAATTCATTTTTAATTTTTTTTATTTCAACGAACTGGAGATCAAAACCCCTTTGCTGTAGTTGATGGTTTTTATGAGGGGTACCCCCAACTTGGAATAAACCGCTGAAATAGTTAATATTTAACAGAACATCGGATTGCTTGTTATTAATGGTTTCAACAAGTAGAGTATCATCTGTTTGAATCTGAGCCATGTCGAACGAGATCGCGCTTTTGGGAGTTGCAGTAGCATTTTACATAGCTCTAAGGAATAACAAAAGTGCTACCAATAAAAGGCCACCGCGTTGGTGGATGCGTGATTTATTTAAGGATCGGAATAACCATGGGCACGATCTTCTTGACACACTGAGGTTGGAGGATGGAATGGGTTTTCGCAATTTCGTTCGTATGAGTCTAGTCAGTTCGATTGTCTCCTGAAAATGGTTGGACCAAGTATTTTGAAAACGAAGACCAATTTTAGGGAGCCAGTTTATGCAATCAATAGGCTTGCAGTCACTCTCCGGTTCCTCGCAAGTGGAGATTCCTATACAAGCCTCGTGTATACTTTCAAAACTTCGAAGCAGATAATATCCAAGTTTGTTCCTGAAGTCTGCTCAGCCATCAATATTGCGCATAGAACGTATATAAAGGCAAGTTTTTTTTTTCTTGTATGGAGTAGGTAGGTACATGGCCATTTATTGCTCAATTTGCAATATAATACGGAAATATTATTTTATAGGTAATTATTTATTAATTAAGTTACATATAAAAAAAGAAATATTATTTTTAGGTAATGATTTATTGCTCACTTTACATATTTGAAAAAAAAAGAAAAAAGAAAATAGGAGATCGAAAACTAAGTTTACATTGACATGTAATTCTACACGTATGAGGACAATGATTGTGTAGTAGCATCACTCCCACATGGTGAAAGAACAGCAGTATTAAGGCCATCAGAGTTCAATGCGGTGGTGTAAGAAGGGGTAGTGCCCAATGACTGTGAATTATCAGCGTATAGACCGTTTTGTACATTAAAAATAATCTGAGTTATATGCTTCAGGAACGAAATTGGATATTATCTGCTTCGAAATTTTGAAAGTATACATGAGGCTTTTATATGAATCTCCACTTGCGAGGAACCGGAGAGTGACTGCAAGCCTGTTGATTGCATAAACTGGCTCCCTAAAATTGGCCTTCGTTTTCGAAATACTTGGTCGAACCATTTTCAGGAAACATTCGAAATCGACTGGAGTCAAATGAACGAAATAGATGAAATCAAAGATGAATTAAAACATATCATCGTAGATACAATTAAAATAAAAATTAAAATTAATGGAGAGCAAAAATTAACCCACACCTACATTGTAACATTTGGCGTTCCAAAACTCCCTATTAAACTATTAAAATAGGGCTCCACACAATAAGGGTACAACCTTACACACCAAACGCAATGAGGTGTTTTAATTAATTAGGATTTTCTCACCCCAACTTTAAATGCAAAAAAGAATCGATTAAAGATAAACATCAAGATAATTTAAAATATAATAAAAATCAAAAGCGAATTAACTGTTCAGTATTTCTATTACAAAAAGAAAAAAAATCAATTCTGGTCACTGAAAAAGTTCCTTATAATGAGGCCAAAAGGTTATATAGGGAAAAAAAAATCGCACAACCTTTATTAAATCATTTGCAGACGTCACCAAAGAAAAAATAGTTGAAAAAAAAGACGTTGCCGTACAAGCAGATATTTTTTTTTTTTTAATTTTCAATTAAACAAAAGCACATCCGTGTTGAACCATAATCCCATTTTATTTCGAAAGATCTGGCAAGAAGTATGTAACTATCCCACGAAAACAACCCAGGTAGCATAGAGAAAATTATTTCCATTACATAAGGAATGAACTTTATTTACCAGCAACAAAATTTAATTACCAGAATATAAGGTGTATTACATAGCAATATAATCTTCCATCATTATTCATTTTAAAAACATAATGCTAACATCATTTCTTAAATAAACGACGTTTCATGGCTACCAGAATATGTTCATTTTATTTTTAGTTTATTTTATAATTGTCACATAACTAAAATATTCATTATATTAAATAGAAATATATATATATGTGTGTGTGTGTGTGTGTGTGTGTGTGTGTGTGTGTGTGTGTGTGTGTGTGTGTGTGTGTGTGTGTATGTGTGTGTGTAATAAATAAATAAAAATAAAGGGAAAAATGATGATATACATACAAAATAATTAAGAAATAAGTATAATGCAATGAATAACCTAAAAGCTAGGGCGTAAGAACCTCTGCTGTTAATCGTCCCATAACTTGATCCTATCCAATGAACAGATAAGCGATAACAACAAAGATGAATGCGCGAGAATAGTGAGAGTCCTACTCTGTTCGAGATTTACGTACGCACTGACTCAATGTTGCGACACATTGTGTAAAGAATCCCATTCCGGTTGAGATTCAAAAAATACTAAACCGCAACACACGAGATGCTAGATTCATTGTCACGGAGCGTCTCAGATGCATGAAAATGAATCCGAGATGCATCTCAGCGACAAAGAGTCCGAACAATGAATCCCAGGGCGTACCAGCCTTTATGAGCACGTGAATTAATTATCGGTCTATATATTAACATGTTTCTGTATTAAAACGAAAACTGCCTATCCTATTGTTTGAAAATAATTGTGTGAGACAAACCAAAATTGTGTATTTACGAATAAAAAAATGTTGAAACTAACGTTTATAGTTTATTTATATCGACATAGATAAAACTAATATAGAAAATACGGCACCCGGTGACAACAAAATTCTGCAATTTTTATGTTAACTATTACTGACTTTTTCTTACTTTTCTTGACCGTCCTGATCATTCTGGCCCATTTATGACTATCTGTACCCATTCTTGACCATCCCTGTCATACCTAACAACTTATAACTATTTCTGACCAATCTTGACTATCGTTGACCATTCCACGTTATTATTAATCTTCTCGTAAAAACAATTTAAAAATTTTATACTCGTTAAGAATAACTTCATTAGTTAAAAGAGGTTAAACCATCCATGAACATACCTAACCAGCCCTTGACATCTCAAACCATCTCTTTAAGACATTTATTGATTCAAATATTCTCTATCGATAACCATATATGACTATCCCTATATCCCTATAAACTATCCCTAAACACCCATTTCGATTTGCAGGCAAACCTAACAATCTCTTCAAAACTGCATTAATTATTTTTTATTCTTATATCCATATATCCTTCCCTATCTTTATCTGTGCCGGCAAAAACTCTAGAGATAAGACTCGATTTGAAAACATTTCCTTGAATGACCATTGCCATTTTGGATTCTTGCTTTTGATTCTTCTTCTCTTTTATTATTCCCTGTGACAATCGTGCCGAGATATTTGGATTTTGTCACTTAATCGAAACTACATTCCCCAATCACTAAAGATCTTACCATGTTTTTGTCAGTTAAATCATACATATAAAAATCTTAAGTAATTCAATGCAAAAAATATCCCGTCTTTCTGATCTATATACTATATGCCACAGAACTCCTGCATTCCAACACTCCTCAATTTTCAGTAACTGGTTTTTATCCAAGATGACGTTTGCTAACTAACTACCAACTCAATTAAATGATATCATGCTTTGCATTTCTGGAACCCATTTAGCAACCATTTGCACAATTTAGATACCACACAATATAATTTTTTCTCATTATGAATATACTTAATACTTAAGTACTCCTATAGAATATGCTACACTAATTGTAAGTACCGTACGAAAATAATTTATTTTTCATTTCATTTAATTTTAATTTTATTTCCTCTCTATATATTTAATTAAAATTTATGTATATATATATATATATATATATATATATATATATATATATATATATATATATTTTTTTTTTTTTTTTTTTTTGGGTCTTCTAAGGACCACGGGCTCGTAGTTATTTTTCAGTGAGGATCTTCTTCTTTCTCTTCCAGAATTCTTTCATTTTCTGACCATGAGCCAGCTTTCTCTCCTCTGTCCATTTGGTCCCTGTGGTCTTCTTACTGGTAAGGGACACTGGGAAAACTCCCTGTCGGATAGCTTGTCGGAACTGCAGTCGGTCTTGTGTTTTATGCTGTGGGATCCCTAGATGTTCCAGATCTGACTTCACAGATGTTATCCACTTGTTCTGGAAAGCCTTACCTCTACCTGCCACAGTAAATATCCTGTTTGTTAATCTTTTGGGATTCATGTGGGTCAGGTGTCCATAAAATGCCAGTCGCCTTTTCCTTATGCATGTCAGGATATCCTCCTGATGTTTATACAGCTCATCATTGTGCCGTATCCTGTAGGTGCCATTCTCTTCCTTGACTGGTCCTAGTATTCTCCTCAGGATTTTCCTCTCCTTGATCTCTAGCTTCCTGAGTGGACCCTTCCTGGCCATTACAAGGCACTCGGAGGCATACAGAACAGCTGGTTTTACTACAGTGTTATAATGTCTTATTTTGAGATTTTTGGAGAGGCATTTAGATGAGGAGACATCTCGGCAGGAGTGATATGCCCTTTCAAATTTGGTGCATCTGGTGTCTATGGCTAGGTTCTCGGTCTGGTTCGCAGAGATCCATTCTCCTAGATACTTCACTGCAGGTACTTTCCGTATGCTGGTGTCTCCTATGGGAATTTTAGAGGGAGATTCCTTGATGTTAGTCATGAATTCTGTCTTCTGAATGTTTATCCTCAAGCCTGTCTTAACAGCTACACTGTGCAGGCTCTGTAGTATGTGTGTAGCCTCCTTAATATCATTAGCTAGTAAAGCGAGGTCATCGGCAAAGGCTAGGCATGGTACATTAAGGTTGTCTTTCTTGTATCCAAGCTTCAGTCCAGCTCCCGGTGGCAACAGTGCCGTCCATTCCCTGATAATTTTCTCCAGGACGCAGTTAAAAAGAATGCAGGAGAGACCATCGCCCTGTCTGACTCCCGTTCTGATAGGAAAGCTCTCGGACAGCTCACCTCTGAACTTCACTTTGGCTGTCGTGTTCTTCATGGTGGCTTGGACCAATCTCACGGTTTTCTCATCCAGGCCAAATTCTCGCAATGTGGAGAAAAGAGTTTCTCTATCCACAGAGTCGTATGCCTTTTGAAAATCTACAAGAATAACCACCCAAGGGTGCCCGCCTCGGTTCTTGTAGGTGAGGATTGTCTTGAGATTGTAAATCTGCTCAGGGCAAGATCTACATATGCGGAAGCCGGCCTGGTATTCACCTAATTGTGAGTCCAACTGGTCTGTGACCCTAGTAAGCAAGGCCGCAGAGAAAATCTTGTAGGCGGTCTGTAATAAGGAGATGCCTCTATAATTGTTGAGATCCTTCTTGCTACCCTTCTTGTGCAGTGGGTGAATCAAAGCTGACGTCCATCCTTCTGGCAAGGTCTCTGTTGTCCATATGTCCTGTATGATCTGATGTATGCTCTGCAAGGACTGTTCATCTGCATGTTTCCACATCTCTGCTGTTATTCCATCTTCACCTGGAGCCTTGTTGTTCTTGAGTTCCTTGATGATGTTTTCTAATTCCTCCCTGGTGGGTGGTTGGGAATAGTGGTTCCTGTATTTATTTCTGTACATATTTTTCATTCATAAGAGAATTGATCCCAGAATAAACATGCAAACACACACTCACACACATACATACATGTATGGTGATGATTATATATATATATATATATATATATATATATATATATATATATATATATATATATATATATATATATATATATATATATATTATAATAATCACCAATCATTCCTCACCATATGTGTCCGTTTATAACCAACCAACACCATCTCAGAGGAACCTGGCCCATCTTTTAAAACCTTCATTAAATTAAATATATTCTTATCATAAACATATGTAAGAGTTGTTAAACAGCACATGATCTTCGTGACAATAATTGATTGATCAGACAAACAGTTATCAGCTTAGATATTAATAACAGTGTTGGATGGAAAAGGGCATCAGCGGTATTAACAGTAGAAGGGATGAGTCTTGAGGACCAGTCAACCGGGGAAAGAGAGGTGAATGACGAATGATCAATAATGAGTATTGCATCTGATAGATAGGATCAGAGTAAATAAGATGTGTGTATGGGTAAATTGAAAAAGTTATAAAACAATCTCGAGTGTCTAACTCAGTCAAATACATGTTCAACGTTAAAAAAGACATCGGTGTGCACGTCGTACTCCTATTTTCTTAAAAACCTAAATGAATGATTTAGATTAATATTATTATTGCCACCTTAGACTTCATAGGATATGCCATTTGTTTTGTTTTATTTTAATTAATTTATTATATATAATTCATTTTACTACTATTATTTTATGTTTATAATTTATAATAAATTACAAATTATAAACAAGAAATAATAGAAGTAAAATAAATTATATATAATGAGACTATATGAATTAATTAAAACAAATAATTAATTACGCGGAGGAAATAATTGGAGACTATCAATGCGGTTTTAGACGGAGTCGTTGAACTATCGATCAAATATTTTCCCTTCGTCAAATTTTAGGGAAAAAATTAGAATTTAAAGGCGTAGTGCACGATCCAATTAACCGCCAGAAGCTGTTTGATATTTTAATTGAACTGGAGATACCAAAGAAATTGGTTAATCTAGTAAAGATGTGCATGTCCGAAACATTTAATAGAGTGCGATTCGTTACTTTTTACTCCGAAAAGTTTGAGGTACGTTCGGGTTTAAAACAGAAAGATTCTCTTTCCCCGCTATTATTTAACTGAGCACTAGAATACGTCATTAGGAATATAATTCTTACGGGAAAAGGATTAGAGATGGGTGGTAAATGTCCGGCTCTTGGTTATGCTGATGATTTGGTACTTTTCGGTGAAAACGAGGAAGCTATAAAACTAATCGCTACTACGCACATGAAAACCGGTAACGAAAATGGTTTAGTAATTAATACCGATAAAAGGAAATATATGGTTAGTAGTAGAAACGGTGAATATTTTAAAATTACTCAGTTCGCGCATACTCTCCAAACATTAATCAAAAAGGATATAAACTAATATACTACCAACAGTTCTCTACGTATGCGAAACATGACCACTGTCGTTAAGGGAGGAACAACGCCTTAAAGTTTTCGAAAATAAGGTACTGCATAGAATATTTGGCCCAAAAAAGGATGAAGAAACAGGAGAATTTAGAAGCCTTCACAATGCGGAACTGCGCGAGTTATATGCGGTAAATATAGTTCAAGTAATAGCAGTTCGCTAAGCCTTTATTTATTCTATTTATTTATTAATTTATAATTAATTAGTTTATCAATAACGCTAATAGGCACCCCAAACTCAATTACTTATAGATCAATTCAATGACGCAAATACCACTTTTCTTGATAGTTGTCTGGAAATAAATAAATAAGGGAACACTTATTATAGAAACAAGAAGCTCTATTTGCACCGCGATCATTCCTCAGCTTAGTTCTTTAACAATCGCGAGCTATCACAGCTTCCTTTAACATTAAGATATCTGAGCTAAATGATTTAAATTTTTAAATATATTCCTTATAGTAATACCTTTATGTAATACCTCAAAATCTTTTCATTGATTTATACAATCAATACATAACAGAAGTTCATTTTAGTGACTGAAAAGTGTTTTGATAAATTGAAGTGTTAACAAAAGAATGTTTACCAAAGAAGCAATGACCTTTCTACAGAATAAGAGCTTTTAAGGCTACAAAAACATTCGGTAATAGCTATAAGTTTTTGTTTGGGACATTTCCCTTCGTTAGAAACAAGTAATGCAGGGGACTACAAAATATTCTTCTATGGCTCTAAAAGAAACTTTTGGGAAGATGTTCAGGATCTCAGCACTCTCTGGAGTGTTTCCTTTTGTTTTTACCGATAACGGTCTTGTTCTTTCATATCTCCTTCTTCCATACAGTATCATATACCTGATTTTTATCTTTTGCTTAATGTCATATGTTACATTTTATCAGTTTAATAGTAAGCAATTGAAATTCAACACTTACGCTTTATTTATCAGCTACGCTACTCCTGCTCTTCTTCCTCTTCTTGTTCCTACAGTTTCTGTATTTTGGCTCTGGATAAACTTGAAGAAACTTAGTAAAGTATTTTGGGCTCTTAAAAAAGTGGAAGACGTGTCTCAAAATCACGGCCCATTGCCTTACATCAGACATTATTTTTCTTTTTTTGTCATCGTCATTCCAGTCTTCGTACTCGAATGTAGCTTCTCTGCTTATCCTCCTGTCCTCGTCATTCTTAACTTCATAATATCGGTTAACGCTTACGTTGTCATGATACAGTTCATTAGTATCTTGGGTATAATTAAAAACCATTTCTGCTTCTTGAATGAAACCCTTTATAACTCGACTGCCATGGAGTGGGTTCAATGTTATGAAATCTTAAAGGCTTGTTGTGAAATTATTAATAGATGTTATTCTCCACAATTATTCTTATTCATTGTATCTACCTTCAGCTATGCAACAAGTACAATTTACCTTCTCATAGCACAAATCCATTATTTTAGCGATGATGAATTCATTTTAGCCGTTGTGTGGGTATTGATATCTGTTGTTACAGTTTTAGTAATTGTTTTTCAGTGCCAGGAAACAGTTCGAAAGGTAGTCTACTTTAAATTCAGTTTATTTTGATATATTAAAAAAATTACAGGACCTAAATTTATTTGTTTAGGGTAAACAACAAAGATATTTGTGTTATAATAGTAAAGTTTAAATTAGTTTAGAAAATTTAAAATCCTGGAGGTTCATATACTTGTGTTTGTATGTATACGTATGTATATTTGCATGTGTATGAATAAGTGTGTAGATATGTGTGTATATAGGTATGTATGTATGTATATAAAGTTACAATTTATTGATAGTATGCTACTTTAGAATAACATTCTTTTACTTTATATAACAGTATCAAATACTGCGGGTCTTTTGTACTTGTTCCTCGCATTTCATTTTTAGTTTGTTATCATATGTTTAGGTTACGAGTAACCTTCCCTAACGTTATAACATGTCAATGAGAGATCGTTTGATATGAATTGTTCCTATTATTTAATAATTAAATAAAAAAGAAAAAATTACAAAAACATTTATTATTATACGTCCTTGTTCGATTTAATTCGTCGAATAAATACAAGAAAAAACATTAGAATTTCTTCAGGAAAAAGGTATTTTACATCGAATAAAACTTAATAAAATATTTAAATAAATAATTAAATAATTTTTTTTTGTAATTTTTTGTTTTTTATTTTATTATTTAATAATAGGAACAATCAAACGATCTCTCATTGCCATGTTATAACATTAGGGTTACTCGTAACCTAAATACATGACAATAAACTCAAAATGAAATGCGGGGGAACAAGTGCAAAAGACCCTATACTTCTCTATTCCATTAGATTTTCATCAATCTAATAATGAATTCAACAATTTTCAGGCCAAGAGATTTGAAAAAGCACTGTACAGATTAGTATTAAATGACACCTCAAAACTATTGTTACGTAATGTGAGTATTGACCTGAATGTTAAGGCTAAATGTCCCCTCACACTAGTGTGTTTCTGCCTCAAGAGATCGCAACACCTACAGGTTCAATTTTAGATTCCTCCTAATTAAGAAACCAATAGACACTTTTTAGATCTGAAAACGGATTTATTAATAAAATGGACATAGAATCTGATTTATCTATTTTAAAAGGCCATATATGAGATATTTACAATTTTAGGTTCAAAAAACTACTTTCTAGTATTTTTTAAAGAAAAATGAACTATTAGGCAAGTGTAGAATAATAAAATATAAATATTGGCGACAAAAAATTTTTAATTATACGAACAACATCGGCCGAAACCAATAAATACGAATTTCTATGCAATTTGTTTTTTTCAGGTAGCTTCTACATCTATCATGACTAGAGTAGCCTCAAACTACAAATCTAAAATAACATTTCAATCGAAAGGTAGTTTTGGAACTCAAAACAGAATTTTCACGATAAATTATAAATGTAAACAACAATTAAAACTATATAACCAAAAAAACTGCATACTTATTGTAAATATATTTAATAATAGGGGGTGCATCAAATATAAGAAGAAATTAGGAAAAATCACATTAGAAGTATGGCAGAGAATAAGGATTATAAACACTAATCCCCTACCTTCCTATAAAGACTTGCTCTATGAAGCCTTATTTTGGAGGGCCTACAATTTTTGTACAATTTCACTTCCCCAATGATGATTTTATTGACTAGAATTATAACATTGTTCATATGTAACGGGAAAAGGATATAAATAAAAACATTATTTTGTTATTAATTTATATAAAACTAGTTGAAAAAAAAAAGGAATCCATAAACGATAAAGTGTTATCTATTCCTATTCCTAATTAAAAAATTAAAATTACTTATGCTATATTACTGCACATTAAAAAAATATATATTATGAAGAAATATGATATATTATTTTTGCATAAATGTAGCTTATTCTTAATAAGGAATAATTATATTATGAGCTGTATTCATTAAAATTATTTACTTTTTTAATATCCAAATAGAAAAGCTTTAGTACTTTTACTGATTTCATATAAAAGTGATTACAAAAAGTTATTCAATTTTTTAAATTGAATAAGTTTAATAAAATAACACCAATGGGGAACACCAACGCACAGAGAGGTAACTTGTAGGTCTAGCCGGCCAAAAATATCATCTTTTCCTATATATTTTGTGTTGCTGATTTCGAAAAAAATATTGTATAAAAAATAAAGGACCTTTGGTTTTTTAAATATGATATTAACCTTACAAATGATAACCAATACTATCAAGTTTATCTGGGCTTTGCAGCCCCGATTAATTAATTAAATTACTTTAACAAGTTTAAATTTCAAAACAGGTCGCTGTTTTTAGTGTGCTGGTATGGTTATTTTACGAAACTTGATCATAACTTTATATATAGGTGCTTATAGTAAATTTAATGAGCATTCAGATGAAAAAAAGAAATTTCGGATCGAACAATTAGTTTCGGAACTGCAGCCAAATGAGTGGTGATATAGGTGTTTTCGCAGAAACGTGCGACCGTAGTCAATGAGTGTTGAAAAGTCACCGACACTGGAGGTTGAACTAAGGGTAGGGGGAGAGGAGAGTTCTTATTTTTCGATCTTATCCTGAAAACGGTGGACTCAAGAAAAAAATGCTACAAATCGAAATTAAAGCTAATTGAATTTCCTATAAAATTAATTATATACATATTTGTCAAAATTCCAACGGTTTTCGAGATATATGTTATTAAAAATCAATAATTTTAGAAATTAAAAAAATGTCTAGCTTACTTTTTGTTAAACATTTGCTTCAAATACCAAAAGCTTAATATGAAATGAAATCAAATTCAATGCTCTACAATTTGGTTATTTATTTTTTTCTGTGGAACGATCGGGGAAGGTACTAGAAGCTAAAGTATTACAAAAAGTGAGATAACATTTGTTTTTTTCCCGAAAATCATCGATTTTCAATAACGTATATCTCGAAAACCATTAGAATTTCGACAAATTTATACACAATCAATTTTATAGGAAATGTAATCAACTTTAATTTGGATTTGTAACATATTTTTTTAGAGTCGACCATTTTCGAGATATAGTCAATCTCAAAAACGAAGTACGAGTTTTTTCTCGGAATCAAACGTTTCAATAATGTTTTTAATAAATTTATTCATTAGCCGTTTTCTGATTGTAAGCTTGAAAATATAAATATATATTCTTTCAACAATTTAGTTATCAAACAGAAAAAAATGAATAAAATGGAATCATAAGTGGCAAAATATACTTATTTCGCAGTAAAGGGGTTTTAAAACGCACACACTCCCTTTTGCGATCAAATACCTTATTAGATCCATTGTAATATATTTATAAATATTTTCTTTGTCTTTGTATCCTTCCGTGTTTGTTGACCGAAACAGGAACCCGAATAGACTAGAGAAAAGAGCGTATGCGGAAGTTCAAAAAAATGTTTTATTTATTTTTTAAATAAATAAAAATAGTATTTACGAAATCAAATTTTTCCCAAAATTACTTCTTATTCAAATCAAAAGGTTTGTAATGAATTACTTCTTATGTCTAACCGTTTTCTAATTTTAAGCTGTAAAAAAACATATTTTTTTTTCTACAATTTAGACCCCGGGACGTAAAAAAAAAAACGTGGGTAGTTTCTCATACAAAAAAGCTTACAATTATTTATTATTACCTTTACTTTGAGATTAGGGTTTCGAAGGAGGAAAATAGTCAAATAAGCCTATACTGTGTGTGATATGTCGAATAAATGAGAAATGAAACTACTCTTGTGAAACAATTAAAAGGATTGATCAAAATGAAAAAAAAAAAAAATTCAATTTCACAAAGAAATGGTTGTAAACACCTTGTCCTACCAGACCATTGTCGTTTGAACCTACGATAGTATTAGAAATGTTGATATTTCCTTTGATCCTATGCCGTCTAGGGATTTCGCGTCTTTTCTACCTTCTTCTTTTTACCCGAACCTAGCATAATTTTGACTGTGGATTCCTATGGCAAAACGTAAGATAGAAAAATGAGTTATATGTATATCGCAGGAATACGCGCGGCAGGAAGGGAAAGAAGGAAACTGCCTATTTAAACTCATTCAATTGAAAAATTCAATAACTTTTTGTAATCACTTTTAGATGAAATCAGTAAAAGTACTAAAGCTTTTCTATTTGGATATTAAAAAATTCTTATTAAGAATAAGCAACATTTATGCAAAAGGTATTCTTAGCGATAATGGTATTCCTAGCGAACTTAGTACTGGCCCTTGCTGCCGCGCAGAGTACACTTGTCACCTAATCCTAACCTTGCTACGAACTTATGACGTCAGTTATCGCAGCTTTAGGAGGGGAAGTTTCTCTTCCCTCTCCTTCCCCCACCATACCTACCTTCCTAAGGTGGAGAAATCTCTACTTTAAAGTTCTCAGTAGTTTAAAATCCACCACCGCTCTTCACGAACTCGTCTCAGAATGTTGATTTTTTATTCTTAATCACTTTTAAACATAAAATCAATATGTTATATATTATTTATCCAGCTACCGTCATAAACTACACTTGTGGTTTCTGCTACTATTAACAACATAATATTATACTAATATTAATAACGTCGTATTATTAGTTTACAATTATATTATTCTCACACCTTGCAACTTATTTATTACTTCCTTCTCAGACTTTTTAGTTTTCATTTTATTATAAATTTCTCGTTATTTCATGTAGAGACTCTTCATAAAAAATACTAAATTTTAACATTTTTATTCATTTCTTTTCTTGCTATTGGACACATGAAAATAAAATTATAAATGAATTGAAGTACAATATCTAAAAGTATGAAGTGAGATTTCCATTAACATCTACAATAGCATCAAAAATGAGTACACTATTTTTAAAGTAAACTGCTGTAAACTATTTAATTTTTCAATATCGTGTAAAAAGTATTTCTGTTAATATCAAAAGACAAAAGCTAAATTCACTACCATTTCTTCCTCTTTTTAACTTATTTTTTTTCTGTTTTAACTTTGTTTGAACAAAATTAACATATTAGCAAAGGAAAATAACAAACATTTACAGTATTTCCTGACCTTAGTCAGAATTATTAGTGTATCAAAAATATTCTGATAAACAAATGTATTATACAAAGCATTTACTCCTCTTTA
Source organism: Euschistus heros (assembly GCA_003667255.2). Classification (NCBI taxonomy): domain Eukaryota; kingdom Metazoa; phylum Arthropoda; class Insecta; order Hemiptera; family Pentatomidae; genus Euschistus; species Euschistus heros. The sequence continues at coordinate 3,263,505 of RCWM02000065.1, read as the reverse complement.
TTGATAGTAAAAACATCTGACATGTTTCAGGAAACAAGGTCCCATCATCAGACTTTAAAACAATCTCTTGGTGTTAACACATCGTATCAGTGTTATTTACATGATTGACAATGTAAATGACACTGACATGGTGTGTTAACACCAAGAGATTGTTTTAAAGTCTGATGATGGGACCTTGTTTCCCGAAACATGTCAGATGTTCTTACTATTAATAAAAAGGAGTAAATGCTTTGTATAATACATTTATTTATCAACATATGTGACTCCTTCATTGAAGAAATATTCTGATAATAAAATAAACAAATAAAGAATGTCAATCTGATGCATTCAATAATAAACCTATGTAAGACTCCAACTGAAATAATCATTATGGGCTAGTTTTTTATTATATTACATTATAAATATAAAGAAATTACATTATAAATATAAAGAAATTACATTATAAGTATAAAGAAATTACATTATAAATATAAAGAAAACTTACAAGAGGGTAAAATATATTGCAACACTAACCAGATGAATAATAAGCAAATTAAATAATGAAAATTTTAAAATTAATGGTGTCCTATATAATAATTTTAAAATCAAATACATAATAAAACACACAGACAACACAGATCAATAGAGCAAAAAGACTTAATTTATAAAATAAATTGCAAAACCTGTAATATGCACTATATTGGGCAAACTAAACAAAACTTAATAAAAAGAGTATACCAGCACAAATATGATTGCAATAAAAAACTAAAAAAGAACAATACCGCACTAAGTGAACATGCATATAAATTTAAACATGAGTTTGATTTTGAACACACAAGGATCTTAAATCATGAAAATAAAGCAATTAACAGAAAATTAATGGAAACAATCTACATAAATAAAACAATAAACCAAGCAGTAAATTATAAAACAGATATACATAAAATTGGTACTTGTTATGCGAACATAATAATTAAATTGGAAATATAATTAAATGAAAAAAATCATTTATATTAATAGTAATTAATAAAAAAATGTAAAAATGGGTAACAACACAGAAATAGATAATATTGAAGTTTATATAAGCACCAAGCCAAATTGTCTTTAAGAATAATATTAAAATAAACAATAATAAGATGAACATTGCATAGCTGTATGTCAGTAAGACAGAATAAGTGACCATGTGAAATAAATCACAGTTCTAAGTAGAATTTTGGCATAATAAAATAAGATAAAATTGTATGGTATTCCTAGCAAACTTAGTACTGGCCGCTGCTGCCGCGCAGAGTACACTTGTCACCTAATCCTAACCTTGCTCCGATCTTATGACGTCAGTAATCGCAGCTTTAGGAGGGGAAGTTTCTCTTCCCTCTCCTTCCCCCACCATACCTACCTTCCTAAGGTGGAGAAATCTCTACTTTAAAGTTCTCAGTAGTTTAAAATCCACCACCGCTCTTTACGAACTCGTCTCAGAATGTTGATTTTTTATTCTTAATCACTTTTAAACATAAAATCAATATGTTATATATTATTGATCCAGCTACCGTCATAAACTACACTTGTGGTTTCTGCTACTATTAACAACATAATATTCTAATATTAATAACGTCGTATTATTAGTTTACAATTATATTATTCTCACACCTTGCAACTTATTTATTACTTCCTTCTCAAACTTTTTAGTTTTCATTTTATTATAAATTTCTCGTTGTTTCATGTAGAGACTCTTCATAAAAAATACTAAATTTTAACATTTTTATTCATTTCTTTTCTTGCTATTGGACACATGAAAATAAAATTATAAATTGAAGTACGATTTCCAAAAGTATGAAGTGAGATTTCCCTTAACATCTACAATAGCATCAAAAATGAGTACACTATTTTTAAAGTAAATTGCTGTAAACTATTTAATTTTTCAATATCGTGTAAAAAGTATTTCTGTTAATATCAAAAGACAAAAGCTAAATTCACTACTATTTCTTCCTCTTTTAACTTATTTTTTTCTGTTTTAACTTTGTTTGAACAAAATTAACATATTAGCAAAGGAAAATAACAAACATTTACAGTATTTCCTGACCTCAGTCAGAATTGGTAGTGTATCAAAAATATTCTGATAAATAAATGTATTATACAAAGCATTTACTCCTCTTTATTAATAGTAAAAACATCTGACATGTTTCGGGAAACAAGGTCCAATCATCAGACTTTAAAACAATTTCTTGGTGTTAACACACCGTGTCAGTGTCATTTACATGATTGACAATGTAAATGATACCGACATGGTGTGTTAACACCAAGAGATTGTTTTAAAGTCTGATGATGGGACCTTGTTTCCCAAAACATGTCAGATGTTCTTACTATTAATAAAAAGGAGTAAATGCTTTGTATAATACATTTATTTATCAACATATGTGACTCCTTCATTGGAGAAATATTCTGATAATAAAATAAACAAATAAACAATGTCAATCTGATGCATTCATTCTATATAAATAAAAATGAATCGCCAAATGTGTTGCTAAGCGTAAAACTCGAGAACGGCTCGACCAATTCGGTTAATTATTTTTTAACGTTTTTGTTAAGGCACCAGGAAGGTTCTTATCTATATAAATAAAAATGAATCGCCAAATGTGTTGCTAAGCGTAAAACTCGAGAACGGCTCGACCAATTCGGTTAATTCTTTTTATAAAGTTTTTGTTAAGGCACAAGGAAGGTTCTTATCTATATAAATAAAAATGAATCGCCAAATGTGTTTCTATGCGTATAACTCGAGAACGGCTCGACCAATTCGGCTAATTCTTTTTTAACGTTTTTGTTAAGGCACAAGGAAGGTTCTTATCTATATAAATAAAAATGAATCTAATAACATAAAAAATCAGTGTTGTGTTATTTTATAGAAAATAGGGCAGAACAACGTCTACCGGGGCAGCTAGTAACCTATAAATAAACGTTATTACATTGGTTATCCATTTCAAATGAATGACTATTTATAATCATGAACAGCAGTATATGCAGTAGTGCACCTCAGCAGGGCCCAACTAGGACCGGCGGCGCGGTGCCCACTATTCTTTCAACGCTCTATATGAAGCTATCGTTTTAATGTTATGCGTTATAAGACACATCATCTTAAAGCCAATTATATTATCTATCACTTTTGCTTAACACATTTTTTTCCAAGATGTAATAATAAAAATCTATAAGGGGTCACCTGTGGTGTAGTGGTTAGCATAGCAACCTACTAAACCCAAGATCGCGGGTTCGCAGCCCGGCAGATGACTTTAGGATTTTTTAAAAGGGAGTAAAAAATCCTTAGCTATGTCGTCCCTCTGAAGGGACGTAAAATGGGGGTCCCGAGCCTGTGCGATGTCAGGTACTCGTTAAAGATCCCTATCCTAATTATACCTGAACAGGCAAAATTTAGGACTCCCACCGTAGCATCGTCCGATTAGCCATTGCAGCATAAAGTGACGTTAAATGAAATAAACAAAATCTATAATTTGTTGAAGTTACTTTTTGTTTTTTGCAGTGACAGTTTTCTGTATATGATTAAGTATTACGGCGAAACTAAGCTATCTACGTAAAAATTGTATATTACATAATTTGTTTGTAATGTTGTTAGGAGTAAAATAAAAAAAAACACCCCGATAACATCATTAGTTTCCGACCTATCGGCATATAACCAGAGTTCTGTATTTGTAATGTTGCTGAAGGAGTGGGGGGGGAAGCAAGTGTTGAGGTCGGGACTTAGTGTTTTTATAATGTCTACTTTATATACTAACACCCTGCAAAAATTCTGCTTACTCCTAATTAGTTGCGACACAAAACCTTTATTGACTGGGCTATAACGTGATTTTTCTTAATTCCTTCTTATATTTTGATGCACCCCCCATTTTTAAATATATTTACAATAAGTATGCAATGTTTTTGGTTATATAGTTTTAATTATTGTTTACTTTTATAATTTTTCGAAATTTTCATTTCGGATCGTGAAAATTTTATTTTGAGTTCCAAAACAACCTTTCGATTGAAATCTTATTTTACATTTGTAGTTTGAGGCTGCTATAGTCATGATAGATGTACATGCTACCTGAAAAACAAAACAAAAACATTTGCATAGAAATTTGTATTTATGGGTTTCGGCCAATGTTGTTCGTATAATTAAAAAACAATTTTCGCCAATATTTATATTTTATTATTCTACACTTGCCTATTAGTTGACTTTTCTTTAAAAAATACTAGAAAGTAGTTTTTTTGAACCTAAAATTGTAAATATCACATATATGGCCTTCTAAAATAGTTACATCAAATTCTACGGAAATATGGAACAAAATTAACTTTACAGAATCAAAATCGGATGATCTGTTGAGATTTGAGAAGGAATCTAAATTTTGTTTATTTTGGCACGCTACTTGGTGGCAACATTTAGTACTACAGGGGGGGACATTTAGCCTTAAATGAAAATTTTTGCTATTTAATTTGCTGCATGAAGTTTTATTTTATTATTATTTTCTAAATGTGGCAAGTTTAACTTAAACTTTCTTGATCAGATGAAAGATTGAAGTATTGACAGTTGCTTTAAAAAATATAGCAGTTTTAGGCTATTTTCAATAGAAAATCTGTAATAATTACAAGTATTGTTTTTAAGAACTTGATTCATTAGCAAGTCGCAGATTGTCGTTAGTATCAAAATGATATAATCAAAATTCCTATAGCTCCCAATCAGCTTCCTCCAGTTATTATTTCGACACTAACGTGGATTAAAAAATAAGTACAGCTGGGATATCCTTGGGGATTCTGCTTTGCACATTAGAAAAGGGGGTAGAGGGTTGGTTGAGAACACCCCAAGCTGAGTGTGTATATAGTGTGTAATTGTTAGAATGTTCATTTAATACATTAGAACCTCAATAATCCGACCCCAAGGGACCAAGGGGTAGGGCGGAATGGCCATAAGGTCGGATTAACCTGAAATTTCAATGAAGCACGTGTTTTTCATAGTTAAGATTGTATTATAATAACATTAAAACTTATGTTTAAAAAATAATATAAACAGAAACTCACATTATATACACTGATTTAATAATATGTTTGCACAGATATATTTTAGTCAGCTATTTATACCTTTTCCAAGTTTACTTAAACATTTTACAGAATATTTTAATAATTTTCTAGTCATGTTTAATCTATTTTCACATATATTTAATCTTTTCGAGTTATATTTAATGTTTTTCCATTTTTATCAAACTGGAATAGAAAAGGGGTAAAATATAAATTTAATAGTTTAAAACATAATGGAAAAAGATTAAACATAATTGGTAAATGTTTAAATATAAATGCGAAGCTGTGATATAAATGGAAAAGTCTAAATATAAATGAAAAAGCATAAGTATAACTAGGAAAGATTAAATAAATGTGGAAATGCACTAAATAAAATAATGCACTAAAATTATTATAATATTTTGGAAAACGTTTAAGTAAACTTGGAAAAAGTACATATATGACCTTAGTAACACTAAATTTTGGTAGATTTGTAGCAAACTAACTCGCCTTTAAAATCTTTCATGATGAACTATGCTCTTAAACAAAACCCAAAAAAATGTCTGCCACTTTTTGAGAGAATCCGAAAATTTGAAAGCTTGTATTTTATTACCCGCATAAGCTACAAAGATTATTTTCTGCTCGAATTAAAGAAAATATTGTTTGGTTTAATTTTGAATATTAAAAGGTTTTCTTTAGAACCAACCATGCAGGAGATATTGAATAGATTAAACAAAGAAAATATCATAAGTTTTGACGTTTTGACGCTACCATTTAAGAGGCTGGATTTACTCGAACAGTTCACATGCAAATAATCTCTCCTTTGGAAATTGCAAAGCTCATAACAACCCCATTACCTTTTGTTAATTATTATTAATTATATTAATTCTCACCACTGATTTAAGATGATAGCTAAGTCTCCCATTCTATTTCAACAATAGATGATGACTGATTTATAATGTGTAAAGGTGCAAATTATAATAATTTTCATACAATCTAAATTCCTATGCTTAATATTTAATGAGCCTTGTTTTATGTATTATCACTACTAGATTTATATATTTCACTATGTATTTCTTTTTAATACAGTTGTAAATTTCAAATAATAGATAATAAATAATATATTATCAAATTTAAATTACCATCCCTACAATAATTTTAGTCACTGCTATAGTAAGCTGGGGCTTTATATATTATTTCATGTAATATTCAGCTACAATAAAATGTATGTATACCTATATTTAAAGAGTAATGTTAGAATATTGATGGTGTTTAGCCTACTTAATTTGGTTTAATAATTCCTATAAACTATGTTTTCTAGTACTTAATACTTAAGAAGTATCTAACATTACTTTGTTTATAGAAAAGAATAAGACTTCACTTTAAAGCGAAGCATAAAGTCGAGTTTTCAGCAATGGGATTTTTCAACTTTGATTTTTCATTGATTGGGCGAGTGAGTAATTAATAATTGTTATAATATTTACTTATTTATTTTTTCATTAATATTATTATTGAATTTCATGCTTTTTAGATATTTTCTTGTCTATAATATTCTAATACACACACACACACACACACATATATGAATGTATGATTTTGAAGATATAAGATCAGTCTTATTGTAACATTTTTATTGTGAGATATTTGGCAAGTAGACATTGAAAAAAAAAAAAAAAAAAAAAAGTGTAAAAGGGGCACAGGTGTGTACATGGGCACCTCTACCTAGTGCCAGTTATGTCTGCAATTTTTGCAAATAATTTTTTTCCCTGTAATAAATAAATTCTGTACCATTTCGTACTGTTTTAAAACTATTCTTAGTGTCTTTTTTTGAAGAGAGCCCATACTTACACCCTATTTTTTCTGGTGCCTTTTCAAAAGGTTTTTGTAAATCGTTGTTTTTAAAATTAAATAATTGATGTTACTCATTGTTTTGCCAACTTGCATTAAGGAAACTTGTAGTTATTATTGAAAAACAAAAATCTAGAATTTCCAAATTTAATATAACTTTAGATAAAAACAAAAGAGGGTGCTGATACTTACACCTTTTACTTTCTGTCTCTCTCTCTCTCTATATATATATATATATATATATATATATATATATATATATATATATATATTCTTAATTATTAAAAAAGTTATATTAGCAGTTATGTTGAGGATATAATATATCTAAATTATAATTATATTATATTAATTACTATGTATACAAGTATAGTCGAGGATATGTCTATCCATAAATCTTTAAGAAGTACCATTACACAAAAATAACATATGGATACTAAAAATATGCTTTATACAAAAACATTTTGTAATAAATTTTTTTAAAGACAACACCTTTGGGAAATAATATTGACCATAATAAGATAATATTATTGTTTATATCTTTACTTAATATTTGCAGATGGTGTCCACGGCTACCACTTACATCCTAATAATGGTTCAGTTTACTCCTTCTTGATCTGTCTTCGTAATTAAAAAAGTTAAATCTACTAGAAAATTAAAAATGTTCTCTTTGAAAAATCAACTCACAGTCATCAATCACAATGTCGCTATATTTCATATTGTCTTAGAATTTAGATATGCAATATAATAGTTTTTTTTTCTCCTAAATTTAATCTATTTATTTGTACTTGTTTTAAGGTAAGCTTAAGCATATTTACTTAATGAAAATGTTCAATAAAATTTTGTTCATGGAATTGTTCAATTATCAGACCACCTTCAGCTTAACAAAAACTTAAGACCTAAATTATTCAAATCCTCCTACGCTTTATAGATTGCAGCACTTTGCAGCTGATGTTCTATTTCAATAAATAAAATGCAAAATATCAAACAGAATAATGATAAAAATATAAAACTCATTTTCTCCCTAGCTGGAAAAAACAATGGATCAAGGATATGTCTAACTATAATCTACTAATTTTATATCTAATATTTCTAATAAGGAAAGAGTTGTCAAATATTTTACCAGAGCAACACCAACTAGGAGCTCAGGTTTGTCAAAAAAGCCCCAACACTTAAAAAATAAGTAGGTCCTAGCAAATGTAATATGGCAAATATATTACAAATTAAATTTCTGATAGGGAAACTGGGAAAGGCAAAAATAAAAATTATGAACTTCAAGTTTAGGTTCAATAAAAAAAAAAAGTAAGCACAACAGCCATATCCAAATTGTTTTAAAAACTTCTCTATTTAATACTCTTTAAAAAAATACCATTTGCAGGCACGCAGCACATCTACTTTTTTTTTTTTTTTATAATATAACAAAAGGGTGCCACCAGCGCACACTGACAATAATAATGAATCTAATCATATTTTTTATGCAAAACGTAACAAATAGTTGTGTTTCTTTATAGCATAGGTTCAACTGCATATTTTCTCTTTCTTTCTTGTAATTTCAGAGTAAACTTTATCTACATTTTTGTAAACAATAATCAGGGAACAAAATTAAACTAATTTTAAATCATTCATAAATTAAATTAGTAGAGTAAAACAGGTATTGCTCAAAATGATCTCCACTATTTCTGATGCAAGCATATCTTTTTCTTATTTGTGGTGGTTGTTCTTAAAACAAATTCTTCCTTCATTATGGTAAATGCGGCATTGATTTTTTGAATAAGTTGTTGTTTTGAAAAAAAATTCTTCATTATAAACCAAATCTTTGACACGGTCCCAGGCGTATAATCGAACAGAGTGAGGTCTGGAGACCATGCTGGCCACTCAATTGGACTCCTCTTCCTATCCAGGATTGTGAGAAACAATTGTTTAAACATTCCCTTACTAGTAAGTTGTAGTAGGCTTTTTCAAAACAAGAACTTATTTAAAAAATCAATGCCGCGTTTATCATAATGAAGGAAGAATTTATTTTTTGAACAACTACCACAGAAATAAGAAAAAGATATCATGCTTGTATCAGAAATAGTGGAGATCATTTTGAGCAATACCTGTTATACTATACAAATTAAATTTATGAATAATTTAAAATTAGTTTAATTTTGTTCCCTGTTTTTGTTTACAAAAATGTAGATAAAGTTTACTCTGATAAAATCGAAATTCCAAGAAAGAAAGATAGAATATGCAGTTTAACCTATGCTATAAAGAAACACAGCTATTTGTTACATTTTGCAAAAAAAATATGATTAGATTCATTATTATTGTCAGTGTGCGCTGGTGGCACCCTTTTGTTACTTTATGAAAAATAAAAAAAACTAGATGTGCTGCGAGACTGCAAATGGTATTTTTTTAAAGAGTATTAAATGGAGAAGTTTTTAAAACAATTTGGATTTGGCTGTTGCGCTTACTTTTTTTTTTATTGAACCTAAACTTGAAGTTCATAATTTGTATTGTTGCCTTTGAAAGATTTAACAATCTCCCGTTTTTTTTGGTGGTTGTTTTTTGCACCATATCTTTTTTATTTTACATAGACAATGTATTAGTAATTACAGGAAAAAAAAATGGCGTTGATATATCAGTAAACAACGGAGTTACAAGGTATAAATGTTTGGATTTCGCCATTTTTACAAAAAAATTCATTTAAAAAAAAACTGTAAGACTTTGTATATAGGTAAGTGACCTTAAATAGGTTCAAAATGAACCTCCATACTTTTTTGGCCAATGATCTTCCGAACACCCTGTGTATATATATATATATATATATATATATATATATATATATATATATATATATATATATATATATATATATATATGTATATATATATACATATACATAAATATACTCATACTCTGAGGTAGAATAACTGTAAATATGTATTTATGTTTTACATGTTTACATGTTTTACTATTGAAAATAAACAACAGATAAATTAAATATATTCATAATGAGAAAAAAATCAATATATTTGTTTATTATTTATTGATGCTGGTAGTACTAGTCACTGGTCTCTCAGTAGGTTTCAGCTCTTCTTTGATTGTCTGTAAAAAATATGTATATTAAAAATGTTTTTATGTTTTCTTTTTTTAAATGAAGCATTTTTAATGTTTAAACATAAAAAAATTTGTTTTAGGGTCTCGTAAAATCAAATTTATGAACTACTGACTATTTAAAAAGAACTAAAAAAAAAAACAGGGCTAAAAAGGAAAAAATAATTTGTAAATTAAATTTAATTAACTCGCACTAAATAATGGATCCATTTTTTAAATTTATGAATAATTTTGTGTATTAAATAATTCATTGAACCTTTTATAAAGTATCACTAATTATTTATATAATACAGATGAAAATATCTATATTTTAAATTCTGTAAAATACTGATAAATTTTGTCATAGTAAATAGAAAAGTCTGTGAAGCAGACTGCTCAACATGGTTTTCATTCCTGTTATTTTAATTATAAATCTACTGTTAAATAAATATCTTGTCTTCCAGGTATGGAAGCTAGCATTAGGTAAATGGCTAGAATGATGGAAAAGTTTTAACAAAATTTTAACAGTTAATCAATCTGAGACACTCTATTTGGCAATTGAGGTGAAAATTAACCATTATTAAAGGTGGTTTATAGTAAACTTTGAACAGCTGTTTTATATTCTGCCCTGAATTTAAAAGTTTATAGCTGAGTTTAATATTTGACCCTTTGACCTTTATTATTAGAAAATTTGAAGATTTTATACAGTTCACATTAAGTAAAAAAAAAGCCTAATATTACATATTTATGAATCATTAGAAATAATAAAATTATTTTATATTTCCAGATATATATTTACAATGGTCTCATTTTAAATTTAATGTATCACTTTTATAAACATATTGATATTTTATTGTATTTTTCTAATGAATTGTTATGTTTTTTTAAATCTATCAGGTATATTGAATGATAGGAAGCTCTGTTGTTTTTGCTTGCCAAACAAATCATATCATTATGTGATTAGCAATGTTTGTTCATGGCCATGTTGTTAGCTATATATCAGCAAACAATCATGGTTCTAATGGTAATTAGATTTCTTTCAAACCTTTTTTTTTTTTCTTGAAATTACTACGATTTGCTACAATCAAGGGCAATGACAGAGAGAGAGGGAGAGAGAGAGAGAGAGGGTGAGAGAGAGATTCAAGTTCTGAACCTTGTCTACCTAGTACATAAATTTTCTAACTGCTCACAATCTCTTTGTATTGAGGGGCTTTTTTTGTTTTCCTCTACCTCTTTGACATTTCTTGATAGAAAGGGAAACAAATGCATATATATTCTAACTAAATAATTAGGCAATTGGTTATCTATAAATAATTTAGAATAAGTCTTTGATCAAGATAAATGATGATTAAGAATGTGTTGATTCCACCGATTCTTGAGAAAAAAATATTAATCGAGTATCGATGAATAAAGTCGATTCCTTTGAATCAGAACTGATTGATACCACTGATGTTGGCGATAGATTTGAAATATACAACTATCTAATTATTATACATACATCTATTTTTCCTTCTAATAATAAAGAATAAATAAATTTATTTTATAACACAGCATTTTTCATATACATGATCAACACACTACCCTGGAACGAATTTATATATATACATTTATATATATATTTATATATATATATATATATATATATATATATATATATATATATATATATATATATATATATATATATATATATATATATATATGTAAGATTGTTTTAACGTGATTTTATTCTTTTTTTATTACAAATGAATTAAATTACACGTTCTTTCTAACTAGTAATTATAACATAAAACACTTTAAACAATATAACAATAAACTAACCAAAGTTATTAACACTTTGTCTCTCACATATGTTTTAATTAAAAGTCCCACACACATTTAAGGTTGCAGCAGTGTTGTTATCACATGGTAGCAAACTTACACCTCCACCCCTGAAGAAGAATCACAGGGAGAAAAGGGAAGCAGCTTGCTAGAATGAAAGAAATTTGAAGTCTTCTTCTTTTTTCCGCTTGCTACTTCATAAAATGTTGGTGAAATCTGTCGGATGATTGAAAAAGGTCCAACTCGTACGGGGTCCAGTTTGTTGCGATTTAATTTGTTTCCGTTTTCGATGTACACTAAATCGCCAATCTTGAAATCATGCTGTATTCTATTCTTGTCTATTCTATTTTTGTTTATTTGAAAGCTCCTTAAAGAATTTTGAAAAGCTATTTTTCGGTCTTCTTCAAGGGAAGATGGATTGTCTTCGATAAGAGGAGATATAGCTTGTTTCTTCCCTAGGAGTAAGTAAGATGGTGCAAATTGTGTTGAGCTATGAATTGTATCATTATACTCATTGACACATTCCTTTGCGAGAATCGGCCAGGCTTTATTTGTCTCGCTGTTTATTTTGCACCTTAAACGATTCACCAGCGTCTGATTTAACCTTTCGTTAAGCCCATTTGATTCAGGATGATCAATGCAGGTAAAAACAATCTGAATTCCTTTTTTATCCAAATAATTTTGAAAATGAGTAGAATTTATAGAAGTATATTGGTCTGCTAATAGGATCGAAATATTTGTATTTTTTGCTATTGGATGGATTAGATTTATAAAGTCGTGAGCGCTTTGACCCTTACTAGTCGAGATCCATGCGAATCTGGTAAAATGATCCACCAAAATGTGCATATATCTCTTTGGTGATCGGTTCCCTGAAAACCCTCCAACTGTATCTAATGACATTATTTGGAACGGCTCAGTGGCAGGACCTAATTGTGAGAGAAGGCCGATTGCTCTACTGCGACGGACTTTATTTCTAACACAAATGTGGCAACTTTTACAGAAAGTATGAATTTCTTTGTAGAAACCCTTGAAGTAATAATGCGGCTGAATTGTGGCGATCATCTGTGCTGGACCAATGTGGCCATAATGCTCATGAACCAGTTTAATGATTTTCATTCCTAATTTTGGAGATACAAATATTCTAAGTTTGCCCTTTAATCTTTTAAGGATCATTCCTTGCTTATAGTCAGTCTGTTTTTCTATTTTCAACTCCGAAAGGTGTTCAGCTTGGTCTTTTAATATCTGAGGTAGATCGATTAAGTTCACGATCCTGATTGCATCTTCATTATTGAAATATTCTAAAACCGGATTTCTTGATAATAAGTCGGCTAGAATATTTTCTTTGCCTTTTTTATAAATTATGTTAAAATTAAATTGTGATAAATAAAGAATTAGATCGCCCAGTATTTCATCTGATCTGGCCTTAGTCTTTAAGTTTTCTAATGGCTTATGATTGCTACATACAGTAAAGTGGCGTCCTATTAGATAATATTGCCAAAATTTGATTGCGTCTTTGATCGCTTTGCATTCCAAATGAATGATATCTAAACGTTTTTCCTTTTCCGATAGTTTTCTTGAAAATAATATGATACAGGATGCAGTATTCCATCTTCTTGTGGCTGTTTTAGGGTAGCGCCTATACCTTTAAAACTGGCGTCTGTTTCAATGAAGACGGGCTTCTTATAATCGTAAATTGACAATATTGGAGCCGTACATAAATAATCTTTTATCATATTAAAAGCTTTTTCGCAATCATCGGACCATTCAAACTTCACATCTTTTCTTAATAATCGATGCAATGGTTCCAGCTTTTGAGAACTATTTTCTATATATCTCAGGTAAAAGTTGATTGAACCTAAAACACTTCGTACTCCAGTCTTATCTGATGGTCTTTGTAGGTTTTGAATTGAAACTAAATTACCTTGGGCTGGTGAGACTCTGTTCTTTGAAATTGTGTGGCCTAAATATTTGACAGATTTAGCTGCAAACAAACACTTGACTAATTTTAGTTTGAATCCTTCAGCATCAGTCATCTGCAAAAATTGTTCGATATGTTGAAGATGATCTTTCCAGGTTTGAGAGAATATCAAAATATCATCAATATAATTGATGCAAAATTCATCCAAACCATTTCTTCTTATAATATTTGATAAGATTCTCTGGAACGTGGCCGGAGCATTTTTCAGACCAAATGGAAGGACTTTAAACATGAACTTTCCATAAGTCGTGATAAAAGAAGTTTTTTCTCTGTCTTCTTTTTTTAGTGTAATACACCAAAATGCCGAATTGATGTCTAAAACTGTAAAGTATTCACAATTAACAACTTTGTCGATTACGTCTTGTATTGTAGGAAATGGAAAAACTTCTGGAACTACGAGTTTATTTAATTTACGAAAATCGATACACAAGCGTGATTTCTTGTTTTCCTCTTTTTTGAACGCGAGGGTTACAGGGGAAGCGAATGGAGAAATCTGATTCTTCAATAATCTTTGCTTGCAATAATGCCTTAATCTGATTTCTTATTTCTTCATCGTCAGGAATTGAGCATTTATACGGTCGACAAGTAACATACTCGTTAGATAATAATTTTATCTCTGCTTCTTTTGATTTTACTCTCCCTATATCAAATTTATCCTTTGCAAACATATGTTTATGTTTTTCAATTAGATTTGCAATCTGCTGTTTTCGCTCTTCGTTTTCAATATGATTTAAATTGGCACCGAATTCTTCTATTTTTAAGTTTTCATTAAAATTTAATTCAATATAATCATTAGAATCATCTTTATCAATTAAAACTTGACTATCATTGAATTTATTTTTAATCATCTGATCTAATTTAGATCGATGTAAATTATCTTCTCGATCACTATTGGATCGGTTTTCATCTAAATCTATCACATTGTTGTTGTCTGTTCGTTGTAGTATTTTTAAGTTTTCGTCTTGAATCAATTGAAATTTTTTTATGGCATCAATCCCCAATAAGATGTCATAAGAAAAATGATCGTTCTTGACAACGTAAGTTGTAATGTGATCAGTAATACGTCCAATACGAAGTGAAATTGTAGCCCGGGCTGAAGTGAATTTTAATCCGCTGATAGTTTTCAATACATTCTTTTGTTCTATTAACTTCAACTTTAGCAAATCAGCAATTCGTTGAGAAATTAATGTAACGTTGGAGCCACTATCATAGATAGCTTTTGTTTTAATTTTGTCACATATGATTACGTTTAGCTTTATCAACGGATCTAATTTCGCCCGGTTCTTCAGTTTAAATGTTTGTCACCTAAGTCTGTTTGTAATATCTGTATGTCGTCAATCCCAGAAAACCCTTCAGTCATGTTTGATTTTAGTTTCTCTGAGACTTTATTTCGATTACGGCACTCCGCTACGAGATGGTATCGATACGGAAAACCAATAGCTGCACAAATTGAACATGCCTTCTTTTGACCTTCGTTCTTTGAGTGAAATTTATCTCTCTTAAAAGTTTCCGGGTCAGGACTATATTTCAATCTAGGATTTGAGGAATTTTCCTCTTTCTTTCTAGAAAACGAGTCCTCTAATTTTCGGAGTTCCGCATATAAGTCTTCCATCTTGTTAATTTTTTCTCTATCCAGTTCTTCTTGGGCTTTTTTCGGCAACCCAAAAACTATGAGGTTGATACGTGATAATTCAGTACCCTTAGGTTCTACTTCTAGGCATAACTTTTCCTTTACAAGCGCGAAATCGATTAGAGATCCACCCAAATATTTGTAGTTAAAAGCTTTCCTAACAATGTACCAGCCTTTATCAACAAAAACGTTCAAGAATGACTCCTTCCAAGTATTCCAATGACCATTTACACCTATTTTCTTCAGATTTATTTCAAACCAATCTTTTGCTGGGCCCATGATAAAAAAACGCAAAGCCTGAATTTTACTACTATCGGAATTCACCTGGAAGCGGCTACACTCGTCTTCAAATTTAGCTAACCATTCTTTAGGATCTGATTGATTTTTTTTTTCAATTTTTCTAGAATAAATTTTTTTTCGATTTGATTTAATTTGATTTCCTCTTGTTTTAAATTTGAATATAATTGGTTTTCTAATTGTCTAATCCGATTTTCTAACTCAATTTGTTCAGCTTGAACAACTCTGGATATTGATATTGGGTCACATTCTTCTAATGGCAATTCTCGAAAGCAAACATTATCAACTTCATCGAAATATTCTTTTTTTATATCTTCATCGATTTTTACCGCAACTGTTCTATAACCTTTTTGGTTCTTAATTGCCCTCATTGCATTTTTTATTGTTGTTTTATTTGATAGAGAAATGTGGTTACTTACCTCTTTAAATTCTTCTGGCACTAAATACCAAGTATTTTTATCAATGGATATGCATTGGATCACAAATTCTTCCTCAGCTTTCTTAACAACTTGAACATAAATTATATCCATTTCTTACTAGTTGGAATCTTGTAATTTAATTTGTAAGATTGTTTTAACGTGATTTTATTCTTTTATTACAAATGAATTAAATTACACGTTCTTTCTAACTAGTAATTATAACATAAAAAACACTTTAAACAATATAACAATAAACTAACCAAGTTATTAACACTTTGTCTCTCACATATGTTTTAATTAAAAGTCCCACACACATTTAAGGTTGCAGCAGTGTTGTTATCACATGGTAGCAAACTTACATATATATATATATATATATATATATATATATATATATATATATATATATATATATATATATATATATATATATATAATTCTCATTAAAAATCAAGCATTGATACTGCCAAAGGTCAAATTGTTGAAGATTTGAATTCACTATTGGAAAGTGAAGATATAGGATTACAGTTTCTAATTACCAAATCTGAAGCATTAAAAGATAGATGTGGCTAGACAATATAGATTGACAATAGGATTTTTGCAATACCAGGATAAAGATTTTTTTCAATTCTTAGATGTTCATATTTCTGAACCCTCTACACTATTTAAATCAATCAATATCAAGAGATTACTGTATGCCCCATCTACAGTGTTTTAAATTGAACATTTGTGCTTCCTTAACTAAAAAATAGAATTCAAAAGCTTTGGAATATTTATCTTCTTATGTCATAGATTCTAAAAATGAATAATTTTTTTCCCATTGTGTGACATGGGATTAACTTCCATATTTTATGTTGTAAAAAATAAATGCTATTTGCTGTTCACTATTTGCTGTCTTGTATCAATTATTTAATGTAATATCAATTTATTTTTAAACCTAGGTACCGGTACAGACAATCGAAAAATTTTGGTCCCGACACATTACTGGTGATGATCATTCAAAAATTAATTTTTTAATATCCATCTCATTATTGTTTCAAACAGATCAAAATAAATTGCATTTAATGAAGATCAAGTACTTCAAAGAAATTCGGTATGTATGAAACAACAATTTTACATTATGTATTTTAGTTGTAAAACATTTAAAGGTATTACATTATCCCAAGTGATTACTAAACTCTCTAACGAACCAGTTTTTCAATATTTATTTAGTAACAATGGTAAACATCTCTGCCAGAATGAACACTCAAATACTTAATGAACCCCTTCAACAAACGAATTAATATTATAGTAGTCACTTTGGTAAATTTCGGGCGAGATATTAACAACGTAGAATTGTTTTAGCATCTGTGCTAACTTTGTTTCGAATAATGAACAAAATATCTTTATTCATTATTAATTTCTTACGAATATTATATTTAGTTATTTATTGAAAATAAATGTATATATGTATTTACAAACTTTGTCGTTTAGAATCACTAAAAAAAAAAATATTTGAAAATATATTTACTATTTAAAAAGCCCTTAGTAATCCTAAATGCTTCTTATTATGTCAAACTTATTCATAAAGATCCTAACGTTCCAAACGTTGCTGATTTGGCCCAAACCAGATACCTATCCTTTCATAGTAAACTCCATACCCACTCAAATCCATTAGTTTCCCAACTTGCCTCACAGTCGATTTCCGATAACCTTCTGAGGCGTCTGAAAAGATGGCCAAGATTTCTGATATAGAACTTATAGTGTTAGTTATATGTAGATCTTTGCATAATATGAAATCATTTTCCTCAAGTTTACTTGTCTATAATATACAGGGTGTATCGCAAGTAGATGACAATAAGCAAAATGGAGGAACTAGATAAAAAATGTAGTTAAACAACGCAAACCGCATGTTTCTATCTCATTCCGTTCCAGGCATATGCCGTTCCAAAGGTTATTTCGAAAAAACCGTGTTTTTGTAGGTAAACCTCAATTTTCTCTGCTTTTATACATTTTTTTTTAACGTTCCATCACAGTTTTGAAATCAGCATTAAATTTTCTTTAAGTCTAATGCACTTTAAAAAGATACTTGTGAACATTGAAAGTGATGTTCATACGTATCTTTTTAAACCGCAATCATATATCAAAAAATAAAAATTTACAAACGTTTTGTTAGTGACAAACTTTTGAGGATCACTACTCTTCCAAAAAAAAAAGAGTGCAAGCTGCCAAATCTCACAAAAGTTGTGAAATTTAATTGCCTTTCTAACAACGGTGTACTCAGAACTACAATTATCTCTCAATTTCGTATTGCAATTGGAATGGAAAGGGAAAAATAACTGATATCATAGTTATTTTGTATGGTCTTATCTTCAATAAATTTAATTTATTTTTTATGTAAATTACAAATAAACGTACTAGGGGAGAGTTGAAACCTAAAAGAACGTGAGGAACTTTTAACATGTGGTAAGTTCTGGTTTATTTTTATTATGGATTATGTCCTCATTACGGTTTGTTTACCTTATCTCCCTCATTCTTACGATACAATATGATTTTCGCGTATGGGGCTGCAAGAGGCTCTATTCCAAGATAACCTGTTATGTTCGCGGGCCGTGCTCGCAGAGAGGTTGACGACATTTTGAATATTTTTGATAATGATCAACAAGTACCCGTACCGCTTCAAATCAACTGAGAATATCTCACTCTAGAGTCTTCAGAGCTATCAAGGTAGACAATAGATATCCTTATCACCTGACTACTGTCCAGGAGTTGCTACCCCGTGATATGGAGCTACAGATGGTGTTTGGGCGATGGTATGTTCAACAGTGCCACGAGAGGCCTAACATCCCTGATCGCATAATTTGCACAGATAGTGCAACATTCACACGTGCGGGAATATACAACTCTCTAATCATAATCCACGTAGCACTAGGGAGCACCACACCCAACACCAGTTCAGTGTGGTTAGGAGTCTGTAGGCAGCAGATGACACAGCCCGTTTTTTTACCAAGTCGGTTGAATTCAAATACTTTTTATGATCTACTTCAGGATGATATAAGTACGGCATTCCTCGAAGCAATACCACTATGGTGGCAAATGGACGGGTGGCCAGCGCATAATAGACGAGCTATAACGAATTGGCTCAATCAACATTACCCAGGAAGATAAATTGAGGGAAGCATTCCTTGCCCTCGAGGAGGCTGCAACAAGGTTTAGATTAAAAGTAAACCAACAAAAAACTAAGTATATACAGCTTGGAGAGCTAGGAAATCACGTGGCGTACTTAGAGGTTGGGCAGTATAGATTCCAGGTGGTCAACAACTTAATACACTTGGGAAGCGGAATAAACTACCAAAACGATATCACCCAAGAAATCAAGCGTAGGCTAATAAGCGCTAAAAGGTACTACTACAACTTATCAAGAAACTTCAGGAGCCGATATCTGTCAAGAAAGACAAGAATCAAGCTATATAAAACAATAGTACGCCCAGTACTAATTTATGGCTCGGAGGCATGGGCTATTAAGAAGGCGGATGAATATATATATATATATATATATATATATATATATATATATATATATATATATATATATATAGTAAGAAAAATAGACTAAGAAGGCGACAGCGCGCCGTTGATATCTTCTCCCCCGCACGTCTTTAACGCCATGTATTTTCATACCTCATTAAATTCACGACATTATAAATAAATAAATCAGTAAATAAAATAAAGTTTTAAAAAATAGATTCAAATAATAACCCCCCTATAATAACCCTAACCACTCTCAGTTGCTCCGGAAACCAACTATTTTCCATTGGGCTAGTAAAAGCTGTAAGCGTACATAAGTTGACAGAGAAGATGCCTCAGTGGCAAGTTTCCGATCTCAATATTTGAAAAAAGATAATGTACCTACTGATATTAGTACTACTGGATATTAGATGAAATTTCAATACTTCGGAAGGACGTTTTAACGATTCTTACGAATCGGTGGATGTCTCATTTAGTGAAATATGTCACAATTATATGAAAAATCATATACATTTAGATTGATTTTCTTAATATAGTCCGAGCTTAGGATCTAGATAATGGTAATTTAGACCATTGAATGATATAAATATTGAATATTGATTTCTCAAGAAAAACTGCAACATGAATTTTAAATACGAGGGAGACCAATATCCATCGGTACATTATTTTATATCGGTACATTATGCCAATATCCTGACATTACTTAGGTCTTTTCTTACGACTAATTTCTTACGGAATATTTGGTATAGCTTTTTTTTTGGAGGAGTCAGTTTGTCGTGAAATATCCTGTATTTGCTTTAATGTGGTCCAGTACAGAGGTTATGAGTGCGTACAATGGAGATCGTGTAATTAGTCGTCATGTTTGTGATTGAAATTCTTGTTTGTGTATGTGAGCTTTTTTGTATCTTCTTTGTTGAAGGGAAAACAAGAGTCGTAGACGCTTATTGAAAGTAAGTCGCGTTTATTTAACATAACGGGTCCATGTCGTTCTTCTTTAGAATGTTAGTCCTTCGAATTGTACTGTGTTATTCTGCGGAATTGGTTTGTTGTCTAAGTATAATGATGGACAAGTGTCGGGTCGTATTGTGAATCCAATGCGCTGTGACTTCATTGTTTAGTTTGATTTTCCAAAGTTTAAACCAGTCTTTAAAAGTCAGTGTTTAATTTTGAAGAGTCGATGAAGCCTGCATTGAATCAGTGTGTCTTTTGATAATGGCTTTACTGTCGGCGTAAGTTGTTGTTTAAAAGTTAATGTCCAGTTGGATTTCATATGGATATATTATTTATAATATAATAATGAGATTATAATAGGGAAACGTTGACTAGTTCTCACCTCGATGGCCTCCTTAATGTGGCTCCTCACGGTGAGGTAGTCCTCCTTAGCCCATTCAAGGCTCTTATGCAAGTCATTCTTCAAGTTCGCAAGAAGTTCCTTGGTACCTCTGACCGGATTCTTGATGATGGCAGCTATGCCTTTTTCAGTATCTTGGACGATATTGTCCAAATCCATAAGTGCGTGGACTTGAGCGAACTTGAAGTCGTTATCCAAACGAAATTGGAGCAATTCAAGGGCGGACAATACGCGAGGCAAATCCGCTGACACCGCACCTACGGCCAACAGAACAAGAAGAAGTTTATGCATCTTAGGAAAAATGTTCTCTGCAACACTATCTAGTTGTAATGACGATTTAGCCGTTATCTGTTTTCGACCTCGCCTTTGAGTTATTCAAATTCACAATGTTCTTGTCAAACTTGTTTGTACAACTGAGCAAATGAATACATAACTCTCACCGTTAGTTTAGTTGTTTACTCATATAAAATCATACAAAAACTGTAATTAACAATGTAGACATAAAAATATTACTACAAGAAATATAATAGTGATGAAATCAAATCGTTATGGTTCAGTAAAATTATACTTCTACCTGAAAGACTAGGTAAAATGTAGGTTCAAAGATTTCAAAGATAATTGAAATTACTCTATTATTGAGATGATCAGTGCTAAATCCAACCAACTGATGTTTATCTGAAAGATAGTTACAAAAATCAATTGCTATGATGAACAGAATATTTTTATATTTATAAAAGATCTATAAATGAAAGTAATACGATTCATTTGATATTTAAAAAAACAAGGTATCAAGATAGCATTACTGATTAATAATGTTTTTATCTCTGATATTTTAATTTCTTTTAGAATTGACAATGATTGCCACATCTATTAGAGTTGTTTTGTTTTTTTAAACTAGTTTTGAATGTTAAACATTCATTATCAGCTTCAGTTGGGTTGGAGGGAAAGAAGATGGTGAAAGAGTAGTGTTTTGAATGTTCCAAGGGAAGAAGCATTGCGGATATAGGGGGGGGGGGGGGGGGGGGGAATTCCAAAGAGTAGAGGATCGGACAAGGAAGGAACGTTGGAATGCAGTACTTCTGTGGGATGGAGTATAGAGATCGGAAAGACGAGATCTTGTGTGCTGTGATTTGATAGCAGACTTGAATTTCAGGTTACTGTAAATAAAGGGAGGGTGACGGGTGTTGATAACTTGGAATAGGTAGGTGCCTAGGAAGGAATTTTCTGCGGAAGGAGGGGAAAAGCCAATTTAACTTAGTGTAGAGATGCGAAACATGGGAATGTCTCGAAGTTCCGAAGACAAACCTAATGAAGCAATTCATGATGCGTTTTAATCTGTCTTCAAGAACCGTCGAGAGCCCGCCATATATCACGCAACCATAGTCAAATTGGGGGAAGATACTAGAAGTTTGCGTGTGGGTAGGGGAAGGAGGTGATGGGAGCGGTGAAATAGTTTTAGGATACCGATTGACCTTCGGGAGATTTGTGCAATATGGAATTTCCAGGAGAGGGTTTGATCAATAGTTAGGCCTAAATTTTTAACAGAGGAATGGAAAGTTATTGGATGACCATTAAGGAATAATGTGGGAAAGTTGGCATTTGAATAGAGAAGGAAATGTGATCCTATAGCAATTGCTTGAGTTTTAGCTGCGTTTAACGTTAATTTGTTCAGATTTGCCCAGGCACAGATTTCGTCTAGGTCTTCCTGAATTTTGGCAAACGCAGCTAACATTTCGGATGGAGTAAAGGAGAAGTCATCGGTATAAAGATGGTGGAAACAATGGTTAATTGAATGGGGAAGATCATTGATGTAGGAATTAAACAGTAGAGGGGAAATGCTCGAACCTTGAGCTACTCCAGACTGTAGAGTGAGGAAAGAGGATAGGCCCTGGTTAGGAGTGGCGACTGCTTGGGTGCGGTGGGAAAGGAAAAATTGAAACCAAAGGAGGGAGCTGTAGGTTTAATGAATTCAATTTGGAAAAAAGGATATTATATATGTGTATGTATGTATGTATATAATCTATTTAACAAAGTTCTGGTGTTTAAATTCTGTATGTTTTTTTAACAGATGATGAATGTTTAACATTTGAATATAGTTTTCAAATGAAATAATTTATAATTAGTTTTCATTTTACCTTTTAAGTAAATTAAATCGTTATTAAAAATAATGAAAAATTGTAATTATACTATTAGCTTTTTTTATTTTCTTTGATTTTATAATTTTTTTTATTTATTATTATCTGTTTTTTAAAATTCATATTAATTAACTGCTTCCGAAAAGCCATATTCGTTTTAGTAAAGTTCGTTTAAAGTGTATAGCGATTCTAGGCTGAATTAACTATATTATTTAAATGATAGATCAGTTTAGACTATAGCCAAATACAATTCCTGATTAGGCAATCAGGTCGATTTTACAACAATCACACTATCTTCAACGATTTCGAGGCGCAGTTGTATTTTAATCACAATGCACTAATGTATTACAGGTTGCCGTACATAAAATTGAAGGGGCTTCCAAAAGAGGTTATCCCTGTTATTACCTTGGCATTTAATACAATTTAACTTTTGACACTGACAATATGAATTTATAAAAAAAATTGTTATAAAAAAAAATCTCGATATTTTGGATATTTTAAAAATGTTTAAAAATAAAAAAACAAAATTTTCAATTCAACTAAACGAGCAAAATACTTTTAATTCATTTATTTTTGATCAGAACCCTTAAATATGAAAAGTATTAAAAAATAATAAATGTTTTACCAAATGAGAAAGATTCATTTTTTTTTTTTTTTTTTTTTTTTTTTATGAATAGGGAGGGATAAGGGAAAAGTTCTTGGCAATTAAGCTATCAATACTATTAGGGATATGCGTATATATATATTTTTTTTTTTTCAATTCTTCAATGATCCTGGACATGACTTGAATACTGCTATAATGATGAAGATAATGCGAAGGAAAGCTCAAATATACCTGGAGAGTGATTATTTATAATGTAATATAGGTAATACTAAATTCCCTCCAAATTGGAAATAATCACACATAGTAAATAAGATGTTTGGTAGGATCAATCAGAAAAAAATTAAGGTAATGTTAAAAAATTAAAAAACAACCTATTTTATTTTATTTACCAAGGTTTCGGCAAAATCAAAGATGGCCATCATCATGGCTAGAACAAAGAATAGTCGAATACGAAATAAACAATAGAGGAAATGAACATAAATAAACTAAAATAAGTCATAAATAAAAAATTAATAAATACAGAATATATAAAAATAATTTGTCTCTTCCTTGTTTTAGCTGTGACGGTGTCCTTTAATGATTTGGTCGAAACATTGGCAAATAAAATAAAATAAGATTGTTAATTTTTTCAAACATTGCCTAAACTTTTATGTGACTGATCCTACCCAACATCATATTCAATATATTCATCAAGTCATTCAACATAGCTCTTCAATTATAATCACATATAGCAATGATTAACGAACCAAATAATATAGAAACAAAAAGAAACACATAAACAAAAATTGTAACCGTACATTCTAAAATAGCTTATATAAAATAACAATAAATAAGCTAAATTTGTATCAAAACAATAATTTTTTTTTTTATTTACATACCACTTTGTACTATTGTGGTTCTTTGTACATACTAACTAACTAACTAACTAAAATATGGTTCCTAATATTTTTATAAGTAAGTTCTTATTTTATTTACTCTTAATAAAGAAGTGTTTATATGTATTCTTGTGTAGGTACACACAATTCTTTTTGAATAATTTATCATTTTTATTGTTTTCCTTTCCATAGTTATCCTATAGAAGTGTATTTGATAAATAATACATTAGGCTCCATGCATTTTGCATACTGCCTGTGGATAATTTATCATATAAAATACTATTTGATATACTACCTAGACATACGGACTTAGGCATTATACTGAAGCATTTATTTGCATTTAGGATACAACATTCAACTATACATCAATAACACATGGTAAATCACTACTTATTCACGACATATTGAATGCAACTGGAGTATTTCTAGTCGAGGGTTGAGCAAGTGATCTTAAGATCGTATTTCACCGAGGACTTTACTTTAAACTCACAACGATACTTCCACTTACTTACTATCTTATCCTGCATTTTTTTTATTTTAACAGTTTTAAATGGTTCTGACCTCTGAGATCTAGCTTTCTTTTGTTAGGTTGGCTCTAGCAGGAGTACCACAAGGATCAATGGCCGCTATACTATACAAATAATATTCCGATTAGTGCTGAAATTCTAACAACATAAGCAACCAGCGCAGTAATTGTCTACCATCGGTGAAATTCATTCCACTCTTCACAAACTCTAGAATACTTTTCAAAATTGTATTATCAACACAAGCTCTGGAAAATAAGAATAAATTATGATAAATGAGTTGTGTTGACATTCGATTTACTGTTCGAAATGAAACCTGTCCTCTTTTTTATCTTGAAAACACGTTGGTTCCAAAGGCAGCTAATATGCATGGAGAATGATAGGAATCCGTATGCATAATGAAAAATACAAAGAAAAGAAGTAGCTCAAAAAAGACTAAGAGCCTCCGCACACGGGTCGACGCTCGAAGTGCTTGACTCAAGAAAAATCGAGCTCGTCTCTCCCCTCCACTCAACTAACAATGGGTTGCATTGAGGTCCGCACACGGGTCGTTTTGTGCTCGTCAAAAACCGAGCAGTTCCTCGTCCTCTGCGTTCCTCGTCTCGTGAGATCGGTAGTGCAGGGGATTTATCGAGAGGACCGTGCGATTCTACGTCATGGAGGTGATTATAATTTCGTTTTCTTTCTTCTTTTTTTTTTTTTTTTTTGTGCTTTATTTTTAAGTGCTAATTATTTTTACAGATTAAATCATCCAGATCCTTCTCCCTCCACAGAAGATAGTTCATTTTAAGTTTTAGTTTTTTCTTTATTTTCTAGTTGTATTATATTTTTCTTCTCTTAAATTCTATTGTATTTTTTTTTTTTTTTGTGTCTTTAGTATTTTTTTTTAGTTTATTATTATTATTTCTTTATTTCTTATATAATTTTACAATTCACAAAATTACCTGCTGTCAATAAACCAGACTCAACTTAAAATACAATACTAATAATCAACTTAAATATATGTGATGTAATCATAATTTATAATGAAAGAAAAATATATGAAAAAAAAAACTTTCAACGTATAAACAGAAAAATATTACATCCTAGTAATAGAATAAACAAAAATTGTGACTATACGTTCTTAAATATCTCTGTATATACACACACACACACACACACACACACACACACACACACACACACACACACACACACACATACATATATATATATATATATATATATATATATATATATATATATATATATATACACACACACACACACATGCATTATATATATATATATATATATATATATATATATATATATATATATATATATATATATATATATATATATATTCACTCATACATACCTATATACACACATATTTACATACATATGCAAATTTTGTCATTAATATAGTTTTTATGTTTTTACTTTATTTTCTAACTGTATTTTAATCTATTCTTTTGTATTATATTCTTTTTTCTTACCTTAAATATAAAACTTACCTCAAAGTTATAAGTATGCGTTCCTCAGCACCCAAACAGTCCCTCATATTGGTATCTTCATAATGAATTCTCATTAGAGTGGTTTATGAATCTTTCGACATTCTATAAAATGCTAAAAATTTTGTGTCACTCTGTTCCAGTTCTTTTGCAGCAACAAATAACCGAATATTAAAATTACGTTTAATAGAAGGATGCACCCATAATCTACGTTTATCTTGACCCAAGGCAGTTTACTTTATGATTGTTTATGACATGTGCTGTTCAAGATGTAATTAATATTTTACCCTTGGAAGGTCAAAAGGATACTTTCTCTTAGTCAGGTGCTAAAAGGGTTTCTCAATAATAAAAGTAATGTTAAAGATTATATTAATATTATGAGTAATACTTATAATCTTATAACTCGCACAAGACGAGAGAGACGTGCGAACCTCTCGACGAGTCAACAATCGACCCGTGTGCGGAGGACCTAAGACTTCTATACTAAATTTCTCTCAAAATATGTAACGTTACAATTTGGGTAAGAAATAAACACATTTACTTATTTAGTTCAATCTACTTCGATAGAAGCATTGAACATGTAAAAAACAGCTAAAAATAAAATACACGTATTAACAAAGTTTATTTTTTTCTGACAGAACATTTAGAGCAATCATCACTGCATATAATTAACAGTTTGACATACTGGCCTTCATTTGTCAACTGCTAGCAAACAAATACTGATCGACTATAAACGATTCCACAATCACAAAGGCATAAAAACAAAAAGTTTTTGTAAAAAGTCAAGTATTGCAGGTAGAGAATCATATACAAGTGGTGGAAAATATAAACTATTACTCGTCCACTATTTTTTTCATTATTCCACAAGTGATTTTATTAAAAGTGCATCTACTAGTAAATTCGTGGATAGAAAAACGTTTACATATTTCACCAATCAACACTTTTACATACCAATGATCAAACCAACATCTTACAAAATATAACTGATCAAAAAATTATTATCTTGAAACGTTAAAAGTTTAATTATAACAATTTCTGAACAGTATCCTGGCAACAAATGAAAAGTTATAACGGAGCGATGAGAAATTAAATTGGGTGGAGAATATTAAAATCTGAACGTCATCACTAAAATAAAAAAAAAAACAAATTTATTCCAAGGTGTTGAAACCGGCAGAACAGTCAATTTCGTGCCGAAGTCTCATGAAGTAGAAATATAAACGACCTACTTGTTAAAGCAGTAATATAGAAGCTTAGCATGTCGCATGTGGGCAACACACAACCACATGCCATAGGTCGATGTATTTATTAATCTAACGTTCAATGAAACTATTTGAATAAAAGAAACCCAAAAACGTTCTTCTAGCATACAAAGTACAATCTGCAGTTCTAAGATTCCATTTTAAGGATCCATAAGTTCAACTCGATTAAAATGATTCTGAAATCATCCTACAACAATGTGAGTTCATTTGCTGTATATTAACGCAATCTCTTAAGAAAAGTGTGGAAATTAGGTATTATTTTTTATTTTGTCGGTATTTTTATTTTTATTGTCTTTATAAACGACTTATAATATGTATGTATATATAAGGTCATGGCAAGAATAATATTTAAAAAACAAAAGCAGCATAATGTATATTGTCCACCGTACAACACGTATTAGTTCTTGTATTCATTTGATTTTTGCACGTAATGTCAACCTCACCAGTAAGAACTGCATTACCTACTTTAGTTATCATAAACCCATATTAGCTATAACCGAAAAATAATACTAATAATAATAACATACTAATGTAAACGAAAAACGTATCCTTGATTTGATCCTTGATCTAAACTGAGATAAACCGGGGGTCTGGGGGTGTCCCAGGGAAGTGAGACAATAATAGGGATAAGACAATGCATGTACAATGATTAACACAAATCACAGGCGGCAATTCATATTTTTATACAAGTATATTGTTGTAAAAGAAAATAATACTGAGCGAAACAAATTATTTTTTTTATTTTTTAGTTGTTATGGTTTCAAAAAAATATATGTATAATATAAATAACTAATATTACTATGGAACATAAAAAAAATCCTCTTCCATTTTAAGATTTTAATAACAACGAGATTATTGAGAATGTCAAAAATGGTTCATTTCACTATGTTGTATAGATTCACATATATCAAATGCGATGCATTTATCCAATATTTAATTTTTAAGAGAACTTATAGAAAATTAAATTTTCTAATTATATAAGAATTCCAAACTGGAATCCAAGAATTCCAAATGGAAGAGTCCAAACTCGCTCTGCTATCGAGTCCCTAGATTTTTTTTCTATTTAGTATTTTATTTACCTCCTTTTCGCTTATACTTAATTATTTTAATTTTCCTTATGACCAGTATTTTAATATTGTGTTCTATAATCTCAAGCAGTTCTTGAATCCACTTTTGAGCTTCAGAAATTTTTATTAAATAATTCATAAATCTAAACGTGGATGTTAGCTTTAACGTTCCTTTCTCGAATTTTTGTATATTATGTTTTGTTTTTTTCCAAAAATTAAGTTTCTTGTTTGAAACTTTTAAGTTCATTTGATCATTTGAACATTTCCAAATATTTCTTAAAAATTCAATCATTAAAATAGAGGATATAAATATGAAATATCTCTAAACCTCTAAATATTCATAAACTTTTCTCTACATAACTTTGTTGCTGTTTTTATTGAATTTTAAATTTTTTATATTATACAACTTCTTGTTCTTTGTTTTATTTTATTTTATTTTTCTTGTTTATTTTATATTTTTTATAACTTTCAACACATGTTAAATTATAATCAAATCAAAAGTAATATTTACATGTACATTGTATACTTTGTACAAGTATGGTGTGTACAGAAAAGAATAAAATCCCTTCCAACAGGGTTACTGCTGGAAGGAAAACACTAAAAAAAAAAAAAGTTTATTGTTTGTTTAGTGGCGTAAAAAGATCACCGAAGAATGTTATTAGTTATTTTTTTATTACAAAAATAGGTTCATTTAATTGTATTTTTCTAAACAAAAAACGAAGCCAATTACTGTACCTTCGCTACTAAGATTTGTCATAACAATTGCAAGGAAACGAATTAGCTGGTATAGTATCGGCATCCCAAGTTCTGTATATTTTGCTAGTGAAGCTTCTTAAAGTGAAAATTCCGTGATGGTTTCTGTAAAAACATCAAGTATATTATGCTTAATTTTTTACAATTCTTTTATGTCTAAAGTTTTGGAAAAACCCTAAGAAATTTTTTTATACAAAAAAAAAAAAAAAAAAAAAAAAAAAAAAAAAAAAAAAAAAAAAAAAAAAAAAAAAAAAGAAGAAAAAAAGATACATCCATTAAAAGTGAAAATATCGTAAAATTATAAAATGGCAACTGCTAGTGAAGCAACTACCCATTGGTAGTACTTCAATAAAAGTTTTATATTAGATGATCCCGAAGCCATCTTCTTTTCTGACTCCTCGGAGAGTTTTCAGGTATAGAATGGTTGTAAGTTGTGGCAAGTTGAAACACTAGCTGATTTGAATGGTTATGGAGTTTATAATATAAGGATAGCTATCTGGTTTGTGCTAAATCTGCAACATATGTAACATTAAGATCTTTAAGTATATCTTTTTCGTGAAATAATAAGAAGCATTGAGAGTTGAATTGGACGATTTAGTGGAGCCCCAAAACTCAACTCCATATGTCCAAATAGCTCTGATAACCGTCATGTAAATGAGTCTTTAGTAGTAAATCGGAAGCTTTGAACGTTTGTCTAGTAAATGTTGGAGTGGTCGAAAACGGCGAGCAGTTTCCTGTCGTTTAATATATGTGGATTCCAAGTTAAGCGTTTGTATAGTTGGAGTCCTAGGTTGCGGATCTGTTCTACAGGGATTAGTTGAATAGTCATAGAATGTGGATTTGGCTTTTAGTTCAGGGGCTTTCAAGAATCTAACAATTATAAGTTTAAATATATTTTATAATGAAATATATGTTCATTGCAACAATTAAACTTTGAGTTATAGAGAGTTATAATATAGAAGCATACTTCTTATTTTTAGGGAAGCTTGTGTCTAAGAATAAACTTTTTTGTTCCACTTCATATCAAAATCCTATTTTCGTTTTTTAGTTATTTTTTTAAAAATAAACCTTACGTGCATTGTCCATTGAGGTGTCTGGATTTGTTAGCAACGTGAAGTGTACGTCCAACAGCCCAATCAAAAATAAATTTTATAGATAATAGTTTTATTACTACACCAATAATTTTCTATTGAAGTGCGTTCAATTGTAGAGGAAAAGGTTTAAAATGGGCACTGATGTAAATATGGGCACCCCTTCCCACTGACTAAGGGAGATATTGAAGTCTGGTGGCGAGGACTGTCTATGGAGCCATTTGCTATTTGCTAACTATAAGCTGTTGGAACTATTTTTTCAACTTACAACGATATCTGGAAGCGGAGATTTTTTTTTAATCATACCTTTAGTCACGCACGCTTTTTGATGACATTTGATAATGACCATCTTTCTTAGGTGGAGTTGGTGTAAATATGGGCGCCCTTTTTTTGGTGTAAATATGGACACCCATTTTACCGGCAACTTCGACTTATCTGTTATTAGAGATCACAAATAGCATTTTTTGAGATGAAAAGTTCTCTGAAGACACTCGGGGAGAGGTGTGGCTAAAAGTTCCCTAATGTGGGAACTTAGATCGTCCCGGGGCTGAAAGAGTCAGTTATGATTGCGATTCCTGTAAATAATTTTTTTTCCTGCAATAAATACATTCTTTTAATGTTTTGAATTGTTTTATCCAGTTTTAAACTTTTTTTTGGTGAGTTTCTTGAAGAGGACTCATATTTACACCCCGATTTTTCTGGTGCTGTTTTGAAAGCTTTTCGTAAATCGTCGTTTTTGAAATGAAATAATTGATGTTAATCGTTGTTTCGCCTTCTCTTATTTAAGAAACTTAAAGTTGTTAATAAAATACAAAAATCTAGAATTTTTCAAGTTAAAAGTAACATTAAATCAAAAACAAAAGAGGGTGCCCATATTTACACCTTTTCCTCTATATTTAATTAATATTAATTGTAGGTAAAGATCAATGGTAACAGTGGCATGGTCAGACGGTGCGATGACGTGTAGCGCGAGCTGACAGGTGGCTGTGGTGGGGGGGATCGAACCCGTAACCAAGGCAACCGTGAGCTGCTGCATCTAGTCAGTGCCTGGCCTCAGTCCGATCCGGCAACAGCTTTGTTTAAGTAGTTCTTAAGGTGAGCTCTCGTCTCTGGCTTTATTATGAAACGTATCTGAGTCCTGTAACCAAATCTAAACAATAGCAAAACAAAAAGTTCTTCTCTAAATATACCAAATATTCAATTCTATTTTTTATAAAATTTTAAAAATAATTAAAATTTATATTTTAATAATTTTATATAAGGTTACTATATTCGAAGTAAAAAATTGTAATTCTTATGTATTAGAACACCATTAATCTGAATATCTATAACATACATTGTATCACTACACATTGTATAATATTTATTAACTTTTATAGTTATTATAAATACCCTTTATAGCATTAATTATATTTATTTTAGATGTTATTACAATGTTTTTAATAAAATTTATGAAAAGAGTAAAATATTCGAATATAAGTTTTTCAATGTTTCTCATATATAGAAAAAAACAATTCAGCTTTTTACTACAAACATGAATGTTTGAATGTTAATCACAATTTTAATTTTTTACTATAAACTCTATAATTTAGATACCATTCTGCATACAATTTGTAAACCGTATATTTATAGATATTTACCAGATTGTACAGATAAAGATTAAAGTTATCATAAATTGTGGTTTCAAAATATTATATTATAACATTTTATTGCCATATTTATTACTGTTTTGCATTAATCATGGTGATATTATGTATGAATGATATTTATAAGAAGTTTAAATAGATGCCAGGAATCATGTCAACATTCTGAACCGAGCCACGCCTACAGTTTTAAGTTCCTTATTACGCTACCACAAACATTCTTCTTTAGTGAAAATTATGCGCATAATATAATATAATCGTTTATTTAATTGAAATTTTGGTTATAACTTTGCGATTATATTTTATATTTATAGTACACATATGAGTTACGTGTTGAATGTAATATTCACATAAAAATATTTATCTACAAATGGAATACATAACTGACCCTTTTTTATTTTGAAAATTTATTATGTTGACTGTCAGCACCACATCTATTTATATCTATTATCACACATATAATTGAGTAAAAAAAATTAAGATAAATCATTTCAACCAATATACAGTTTCAGAAGAACATTTTTTGAATAATAAATTATAGAATGTTTTTATTCATTGATTCATTTTTTTTTTCTTGGCCCGGAGGACAGTACCAGCATATTTAAAACGGAATATTAAAATGAGTATTTAATGAAAACATCGTGGTAATATTTAAGGAAAGATGGTGCCTTTTAAGAATTTTAATATATTTTAGTAATACATCGTCAAAGACAATAACATTCCTTCCTCTTTAAAAGCAATTGCTTCACTTCTATTACGGTCTAAAATTTCTTTAAAAATCACTTTAAATTTTTATAAATAATTACGAATATGTACTTTAAAGTACAATTAATTATAGCCTTCGATTCTGGCAGATTGTAATTTTGTCAAGATATAAACTTAAAAAAATTCCAAAAATACCATTTAAAGCTGAATATATTTTGGCAGCACTTCAGCTCTTATATGCATTTGAAATGCTTCACAATGCATTGGAATTGCATCACAATGCAACCTAAACATTTAGCAAATTACGAAACCAGGGGCTCCTCATGAATTTCAATACCATTCTACCGCCTGCATTTAACCCAATTTTCATTCTTACCCCTCTTTCTCCCTTAGGGTCTGTTTACTCGATCGAGCACGGAAAAAAAAAAAATCAATGTCTCTCTAACTGGGGAAAACAATAGATCATCTCTATGTCTATCTACTGCTTTTAGCAATGTAAATTTTAGAATTAAATTAATCCAATTACTTAAATTAATTATTAAATTAAAATTACCAATCAATGGTGATTCGAAATAAGCAAAGCCTAGAGAAAATATTTGTTTCAAACGTGACTGTTTTTATTCGAACCAATAGCTCCAAACGGTTGGCCAAGCGACAAATGTTATAAAAAAAATATATTCACCATTAAATTTTTAATAATAGCACTCCCTTCAAATTATCTGTCCGAACAACACCAATATTTTTAGTGTGTTTCATTCAAACCAATATAACTCTGAAACGGTAGGTCCTTGCGATAAAAGTCATAAAACAAAAAATATTATCCATGAAATGTCTCATAAGGAAACTGTCATCCAATGTTCGATCCATGCAACACCGACATAGCTAGAGCGTGGCAAAATGAAAGTGCGTGGCAAAAAAATAAACGTAACACCAAAAAAGTATAAAACCCCCAGTCAGAATCTATAAAAAAAAAAAAAAAAAAAAAATCGACTTAAATTAAAAATAAAACTTAAAAAAAAAAACAGAGTGATTATGCTAACCAAATGAAGGAAGCACTTAAACGACTTACAATTACCGAGTGGTACTGCCTAGAGAGAGATTCAGGAACCGAATTAAAAACATCAAGGTTCTAGTAGGGAATAGAACGTGGTTTGGGGGTGGTGGATAGACGGAAGAGAGAAAACAGCTACAGACAGAGAGAGCGAAGAATTATTGGAGGAGAAGAAAGAATGAAGGTGTGATAAAAAGTAAAACATGACATCAGCGGTCTCACCAGTTAAACCTTTGTTAGCCGGGACTCATAAAAAAAAAATAAATAAATAAAAAGTTATGTACCCACAATTCCAAAAACACTCAACAAAAAACATTAAAAACTAACCAATCAGGAACTACCTCTTATTACACCTAATATGTCATTTTCTGAACTTATTTCTGCACAGCTGTGGATGATCAGTTAGACGATTAAGCGACAAAGTTTACTTTTTCAAGCAATGAGAAAAATGGTTATATGAGTTCCATCAATATTTGCCAAGTCGATTTTAAGTTACATACAAATAGCTTCTCCTTCAAATATTTCTAAAATTTCGTTAGGAAATAAAAAACAATTGCTGTTGAGAATTTTCGATGCCAAGTTTCATCTAACAACTGGAGTATAATTCTGTTCTAAATTAAAATATGTAATATGCAATAAAATATTCTTATTCATTTATTTATTTATTCGGTGCAACAGTCCTTAGAGCAGGAGCCATCCTCTCACTCCTGCCTGATGGTGGTCTTGCTCCACATCATCTAGCTAACTCAATCCTGGCCGCCCTCGAATTCCAAATATTCTTAGTTTTGAGAATACTCAGTAAAAAAATTCATGACATCTATGTAGTCTTGTGCTAGTATTAAAGAATTCGTAAGTACAAATGATCACTAAATTAATAATGAAAAACTATAATAATATTGATAAATTATGACATAAAAATATACAATCGAACGACATCATATGAATTTTTAAATATAGACCGACAAACAGAAAAAAAAACATATTTCCTGGACAGCTAATCTTATATTGATGAAAGACAAATATGATTTCAATGTCATATTGGAAGGACCGTTCCAAGAAGCGTATTATAGCCAAAGGCTGGATTATTAATCACTAAAGAAAACAACCGATTCTAAGAAATATCAATTCTTGTCAAGTCCTTTATGATATTCTGAGGTGTAATCGATCGCGTTTCAACATGATCACATTAAATATAGAATTAAATAAATATTGGTTATTTCGTAGTGGGCGGTGTAAATTTATTAAATTTCATATATTTTATACGAATAAAACGAAAGAAATAATATACTGAAAAACAAATGAAAGATTTACTATTTGTTCGTGATTTTACCATATGATATCCGAATATATATAGAGAATATATATACGATTATAACTCAAATTACTTATAATATTAGGCTAAGAGCAACTGAAATTAATTTTTTTTTTTTTACATACTTATTAATGAGAAGATATGAATAGTCATTGTGAGAATTTATTCTATCCCTAAGCCTGAACTTGAGGTTAAACTTTACTATCTTGAGGGATGTGCTGACCAAGCAAGTTGGGAAAGGAGTTTCTGAATACCTAATACAGATGGATGTCAATTTGATTCCCACCTGAATTTTTTTATATTTATTTGGTGACACTCCCACTTTCGTTACTGCTGGGTATCTACCAAGAGATGGCTAAAAAGAATAGACCTACTTGACGGACTAGTCTTTTTATACCAATACCATTACCAGTACTTAACTGCTTTCCTTAACGTAATCTCGTCATTTTTATCACTGTTTGATCTATTTGTGTAGTTTATATTCAAATTATTTTATTTTATTTTTATTTTTTTGAGAAGCTGAATGCAGAGGGCTACATATAAACATTGCATGGACACTAAAAATATTAGTAAACTTTCACTGCTTGCAAATAAAAATAAATAGAACCAAAAGGAATTCAAGTCCGGACATATTAATCACACCAATTCCGGACTTAAAATTAGAAAAATAAGATGTTTATTTATTTTATAACAAATCATACATTTTCTATAACAATTAGAAATTATTTATAGTTAAAATAAGAATAAACTGTTGGGAGAGAAATAATAGAAATAAAATTGAGTGTGAAAATAATTCATTTTCTTTAAAGTTTTAGACTATATGCGTAATATAAAATATAGGATATTACCGCAGGTCCATGCCTGTTCGCTCTCCAATCGCTTATGGTTGGTTCAATTGCTGTCACCGTTTAGTCCGCGTTGTCCTATGGCTTTTGTTGTCCGCTGAAAGTTACATCGATAATCCATGAAATCTAATATTTTACTAGTAAGATAATAGTAATAGTAAGTAATATTTTACTATAAAATAAAATATAATAGTCAAATGATAGCATTTGGAAACAAACACTACACTAAAGGGTTCATTCCAATTATTCTCATTTGAATCTTAGAAATGGACATACATTTATATTTTGGCAAGCCAGTTTTATGTTCAAGATGAAACTGTCATGATAGTAAAAATGTCACATTCTCTCGCTCAATTTGTGCCTGTCCTAATTCAAGGGTTTGGTGGATGACGGGGCTGTCACTTTTTTTTTTTTTTTTTTTTTTTTTTTTTTTTTTTAATTCAATTCACTGGATGAAAAATATATGCGCAGAAGTGTCAGGTGGCAAAATCTGAAAATTTCAAAACAACTAGAAAAAAGTATTGAATAAAATAAAGGGGCTATGTAACACTTTTCTGCCAAAGGAAAATGTAAAAAAAACAAAAAAACTTTAAGCATAAATTACTCAATGTTGCGTTTTGTAAGTTAATCCCTTCATCCACCAAACCTTTCAATTTTACAAATGATTCTGTTTTACCACTGAAATGTTTATCTCACAAACAGCCTAATCGATTTATACACCAAAGTTCGCAAAATAGTGCCCTCTATTTTTAAATATGGTATGTTGTTGGAACCCTTATAGGTCCTCAAGTAGGTCAAAAACCTAGTACGATTTGTGTATTACTCGAATTTTATCCCTATTTTCAGTTTTAGCTTATACTTCTAAAACAATGTGGTTTTCGTTTATAGAACATAGGTGCACTATTATATATTTTATTAGAATGTAGCCCCGTAGGGCTTAGGCTGCGGAGAGCAGTCCAAAAAATAGTGATTTTAACAACATTGGAAACAGCCAAGGGCTCGGCTCCATACTGACGAAAGCACTGGTTTCCAAAATACTTAAAAAGGAATTTAATAAGCTTTAATTTGATACCTAAAAGATACCTGCAGGCCAAATAGTTTTCTTAAAACTGGGAAAAATTGGAGAAAATGATAATCGGATTTAACGCAACGAATCAACAGTTTACTTAATAAGTGTGTAAGGTCTAAAAATAATCTTAAATACATAAGATTTCAAAGATTGAAGAAAATGAGAATAGGCAAGATATAATTAGTTATCCAGTTTGTGTATGTTTTCGTACACATTGAACAGTCTAACAACGTTACAAAACAAAAAAGATCTTTTAATTTATTAATTCATTAGCAATGCATTTTATTTTTAAATTGAAGAATCTGATTTTTAATTATAAATGATATGAAAGGTAATACGCGTAATTTTAAATATGTTTATTACTTTTTTTAAAAAATAACTTTATCATCAAAACATTTTTTATTTCTTATATTGACAAAACTGGCAATTAAAGCTACCCTTGGCTAGCACAACACAACTGTAGCAAATACATTTCTGCCTCTTCCTCATGAAGTATAGATCCTTAGCTGCTGAAGATCTTGTGCTAGAACACCTTTCCATCGACCTTCAGCCTCCCGCGTGGGTGGACCCCATCGAGAACGTTCATAAAGTCTTCTGGCCACTCTTTCATCGCTCATCCTCATAACGTAGGCAATCCATCTTAATCTTTGGATATTTATATATATATCTATATATCTATAATGTTCGTGTTACGCATTTATCAAAGTGAGCTATCATTGTATGATTTTTCAGGACCAAAGAGTTGATTTATGTTAAACAATTTCCGACATCAAGTAAAGATACTGCCTCGGTATGATCAATGGAAGTACATAACATTTGAATAAACCCATGACCATTACATATTTGTTTTTGTAACGTTATTTACTTATCCAAACATATTTGTTATATATCTACAATCCACAATCTCTTATCAAATTCACACACTGAAACTAACCGATGAATCACATTTGTGCGATGCGAATCACACACTTCGCTCAGATATGCATATACCTACATTTAACCGTTTGTTCGTTAAATACCATTTATATTTGATTTCATCAAGGAAAGCTTGGACACCAATACGTACTCATTCAATACACTGCCACGTCTGACATACCTGGAAGTACTCTTAGATGTTAAAACGATGGGGAATGGGAGATTTCCTCAATTTTTTTTCTTTATTTCTAGTTTTAATTATTGTGCTCATCTCAGTACTGTTCATTTTACGTGCCAGGACGATGTGTTAATAAGAACTTTCGACCCTTATTAAAATATTTATTTCTTTTAATTTAACACCAGTCAAACTTATTACCAGTTGACTGTTTATAATTTACCCAATTAATTATTTCCTATTATTTTTTAGGCTTAAATGGTACCCCTATGTAAGGTTTGTAAAAAAAAAAAGATTTAAATTAAATAATTTTGTTTTCAAATATTGATAATTTGTCTGGCAAGTAGGTCTTGACTGCCATCCCTTTAGATATTAAGCTGGCCCACAGAGCCGGAGCCGACATAGCATTAGGTAACAGTTGGATAAATCCAAATTTATTATATATTTTTTTAAAGCTTTATTTATTTATCCAAACTTGTTAAGTATAAATCAACAATCCATAATATCTTATTCACATCCTTCTTAATTTGCCAATTTTATTTTTAAACTCACATACTTATTATAACCTATTTCTCTAAAAATAAGAATAACTCAAAAACGCGCATATATAAAGAATGAAAATATCTTTTTTGTAATTCCGATCATCCGCAGTAATTTCTTCATCAACTTAAATTATTGCTGTTAATAAATTTTGTTCTGATTGTTTGCCTTTAGACCTGTCAAGATTTCCTGAGAAGAATAACGTTTAAATCGATTATTATGTAAATCACTTGAGGGGTCCATTTTCACGCTTTTGATGATGCTATACAAGTTCCGAAATTGTTTGCTGTTATTTTCTTTGCTCTTAGCCTTCTACTCCCTACAAGTACGCATGTGTAATGCAAATCTTTACAAATCAATTTTAATTCATTTGAAAAGTACATTCCTGTTCATCAAGCAAAAATACATAAATATATTTTATGATCAGCGTTGATTAGTTATTAAAACGCCTTAGACTTTTTTAGCTTTTGGCCTAGAATTTATGTTTATTTTTGATTTTATCACAAAATTTATAAATGACTACTTTGATTGTTTTATTTATTTATCTTTATTGAATAATAACGAGCTACCTCTTTCAAGAGCAATGAGTTATATGAATGAAAATAAATATATTCATATAATATATACTATGAATGAATAAAGAAAAAAATAATAAAAAAAAATAAAAAAATAATAAAAAAAAAGTAAAAAAATAATAAAAAAAAGTAAAAAAATAAAATAAACAGTTCTAAAATTACAAGAAATTAAATGAATGTTACAAATGATAATGAAAAATAAATTAGGATAATAATTGTAGAAACAAATACACTAAAATAGAGAATGAAAAGAAAATATTACAAGTATCCTTAGGAAACCCCAACCCAAGCTTGTCCCTCTATAACGAAATGGCAAGCCAGGCTCTAAGAAATACCATCTCTACTCTCTCAGTGACGTGGCTAGCAGAATCCATTGAAGGCTGAGAGTGCGCTATGGCACAGTCGCTCAGTACCTGAGAACAAAATCTGGTCGTTACCAGAACTCCAATAAAATAAATATTTACAATAAGTCTCGGGGCCACTGCAATTAATCTGCAAGGAGGGTTATAAGATTTTGTGGAGTGGGATAATGAATGAGGCAGAGGGTTGGAACGGTTGCAAAGGTTTTGATGGAATTTTGGAAATTTAAGGGGAATGAAGTCAGGGACAAAAGGATATTCAAATTTTTTGTTGGAGACGTAACATGGAGCCTTTGCAATAATACGAAGGACTGAAAAGAAAGGATTGAGTGCGTTTGATCCATAGATATGATTGAAGTCCATAGATTCAAATAGGTTTAACGATGATTTTACTAATTTATTAATGACTGAATTCATTATGTAATCTGACAGATGAAAAACGTAAATACTATCAAATTATTTGTTTTCGGTGTAGTATTGTCAAAATAATTTCATTCGAGTATTTAACGCTTGACGCCTATCAGATAATCGATTTAATTATACGTTTCCATTAGTGGATAGGTCCTTTACTGGAAACGAGCATCAAACAAGATGAAATACCTTTAAAAGCATTCACTCAAGGGCCACTCAAACAGATTGATTTGTAAGGGAAGTAGTCGCTAGGACTGTAGCAATTAACAAATGGCCACAGTTAAAGGTTGAGTAGTCAACCGTTACGGCATGATAACTTTCTATTGAGATACAGCTGGCACAGTTTGAATTTTTGTAATGTTATTAATCACACAAAAGGATTAAAATAAATATGATAAACGATAAACCTGTATAGTTCTTTATCTTTTAAAATTCACTTAAATTTGTGAATTAAACTGCTGAAATTAGTGAATTCGATGAAATATGAAATTAAATGACAAAAAAGGCAGGAGTAGTGCTTGACCAAGCGGCACTGCTGCTCCAATAATTAGTATTGATGAATTAATAACCATTTCTATTGGAATTCTTTTACATGAAAACTAGTTTCGAATGTTAAATATTCATCATCAGCCCTAAAACCTTCAAAATATTAGCACTTTGGTACACAGATTACATACGAGGTGTGATCAAAAAGTTCCAGGACTGAATTTTTATACATTTATTCATACAACATACAGGTTATTCAAATTTGTCTCCTTCGAAGTACTCCCCTTAGGAAGCTACACACTTTTCCCACCGGTGTTTCCACTGATCAAAGGCCCCAGAAAACTCTTCTTTTATAAAGGTGTTTAGCAGCTCCGTTGTTTTTTCTTGAATTTCGTCAACTGTTTGAAATCTTCGTCCTTTCAGGTGTCTCTTGAGCTTCGGGAAAAGAAAAAAGTCGGCTGGAGCCAGGTCAGGTGAGTAGGGGCTGAGGAATGACAGTCATTGCGTTTTTTACACAAAAGTTACGGATAACTAATGCAGAGTGAACAGGAGCATTGTCATGGTGATGGACCCAATCACCACTTTGCCACAGCTCAGGTCTCTTTCTTCTCACAGCATTACGCAATTTTCTGAGGGTTTCAAGATAAACAAAACGATTAATTGTTTGACCTTGTGGAAGGAATTCATAGTAGACAACATCTTTACAGTCAAAGTAAACCGTAAGCATGACCTTCACATTTGATTTGACTTGGCGTGCTTTCTTTAAACCTCTTGAACCACTGATGGCAGCATGATCGGCTTAGACATTCTTCACCAAAAGCCTCTTGTAACATCAAAAAGGTTTCAGAAAACGTTTGGTTCAGTTTCACACAAACACGTTGCTCTTCTTTCACGTTCATTTTCATAAAATAGCCAAACTCTATAAAACTAACCTCAAACAAACTGTGCTTATGTTACTTTCAGTGATGTTATGATTGATCTGCAAACACAGCTGTGTTCCTGTTGAGTCAGGCAATAAAATGCTGCCAACCGCATCGCTATGAGACATTGCATTCCCATAGTATATAAAAAGTCCTGGAACTTTTTGATCACACCTCGTATATTAAAGTTTTTTAGAAATGTAAAACAAGAAATCAAATATATTGGTACTCACTTAAGTAGGTAAACCGACCGATATGAAAAATAAAAATACAAAAAATAGGAACTAAAAATACCAACCAGTCACAGAAAAAACCAAAAGGACTCACTCTACCAGACCCTTTCCACTCTTCCTGATATCATTCAGAAGTCCGTTTTACCTCTTTAGGTAATTACCAATATATTTGATTTCTTCCTGGATTCGATTATTATACATTCATCATCAGTTCTAAAGCATAGAAAATTTTCAAAATATCAGCACTATGTTGCACAGATTATATATATTAAAGTTTTTAAAAATTCAAAGAAGTCAAATATATTGGCACTCAGATACAGAGGAAAAAAAGGAGTTCTGGAAGATATCAAAAGTGGAAGGGGAAAGGAATTGAAACTAATACATCAAGTAGAAAATCTCCTAAAATAAAATTAAATATTTATGAACCATTAGAAATAATAATATCGTTCAAAAGCAATCCATATTTTAGTTTTAATAGCCAGATAAATATTTCCAATACTCCCATTTAAAATTTGTTTCCAATAAGAACGGAAAAAAGCCAATCAATCGTTGGGGAAAAACCCAAGGGTTTAGCCTTGCCATTTTCCCCTTTCAGTCTTAATATTTTTCAGAAGTATGTTTTTCTTCTGTAGTATTGGTGAGTACCAATATATCTGATTTCTCGTCTTTAAAATATATATCTCTCTATATATATATCTGTTTTTAAAATTATTAATATAAAAACTTAAAGCTTAAAAATACTATTTAGGGAAACCAGACAGTTGTTAATAACTCATATAATCACTGACAATCGTCACCGGTATATATATATGTAATTTTTCTTGATATAATTCAATATTATTAAATATATTATTTACTATATTTAATAATATATTAAATGACGGATTGTCAATAGATCCAAATTAAATGTAATGTTCAATATAAACATTCATCCCCGGAATCACATCGCGATTTGCGAGTGCCCGGGGGGTTATGGATCACTGAAGAGAGAGGATTTGCCTGGTTCGGATACGACCCCGGTGGCCTAGTTGGATAAGGAGCCACGCTAGAGAGGTGGAAACTTGGGTTCGAATCACGACCGGGTCAAATCTTTTCTCTTCAAAAAATAAAATAATATATTTAATAATATTGAATTATATCAAGAAAAATTACATATATATATACCGGTGACGGATTGTCAATAGATCCAAATTAAATGTAATGTTCAATATGAACATTCATCCCCGGAATCACATCGCGATTTGCGAGTGCCCAGGGGTTATGGATCACTGAAGAGAGAGGATTTGCCTGGTTCGGATACGACCCCGGTGGCCTAGTTGGATAAGGCGCCACGCTAGAGAGGTGGAAACTTGGGTTCGAATCCCGACCGGGTCAAATCTTTTCTCTTCAAAAAATAAAATAATATATTTAATAATATTGAATTATATCAAGAAAAATTACATATATATATATATATATACCGGTGACGGTATATATATATATATATATATATATATATATATATATATATATATATATATATATATATATATATATTTTATTATTTTTTTTTTTTTTAAATGCGAAAAGGCCTTAAAGACCACGCAAATATCATGGCCAGGTTTTCTTTATGAACTTCCTCTTTCTCTATACTTCCCTCATGAGCTCCGCGTGTCTGCGCTTCCTTTCCTCCGACCACGCACAACCTTTTTTTGGGCGTTCTTTGTCCACGAAGACCTTTATATCGTTTAGTGTTTTCCTATAGGTTTCTCTATCCTGACAGTCTGAATCCCTCAGTCCGGCCAAATCCATGTCGATCCTGATTTGCTTAAAAAAACCTGTCTTGTTCTTGTGCTGGTGGAATCGCCGGAAGATTTCCCGGTTTAACCTTTCAGGGCTCATTCTCATCATATGACCATAGAATTTAAGTCCTCTTACTTTGACGTCGGTCTCTAGGCTTTTGATGTTATCGTATATTTCCTTGTTGGACTTTAGCCTATATCCTTCGGGTGTCTTTTTAGGCCCATAGATTTTCCTCAGGATTTTTCTTTCCACTTTCAGAAGCTTTTCCATGCTAGGGAGACAGGAGGTCTCCGTTCCATAGGGAATCACAGGTTTAATCACGGTGTTATAGTGACGGACTTTGG
This sequence comes from Euschistus heros, assembly GCA_003667255.2. NCBI lineage: Eukaryota > Metazoa > Arthropoda > Insecta > Hemiptera > Pentatomidae > Euschistus > Euschistus heros. Next base: position 3,219,397 of record RCWM02000065.1, on the reverse strand, counting down.
CTTTGATGGATAGGTTCTTTTTGTTGTAGAAGTTGCTGAGATCGAAACACAATTTTTCCAGTTTGGCAACTTTTCCCTTGAAGCTTTCTCGGTCCAAACCGTTGTTGCATATGACTTCGCCTAGGTATCTGAATTTTTGTGTTACCCTGATCCTTCCGCATATGGCGTCGGCTGCTTTTTTCTTGTATTTTGCATCCGTGGTCATTAATTCTGTCTTTTCAGAGGAGATTTGTAGGCCCGTTTTCTTGGCTATCCTTGAGAGGGCATTTATCTGAGCAACCGCCTCTTCCTCCGTTTCCGCAAAGAGGGCGAGATCGTCTGCATAGGCGAGACATTTTACTTTTTCATGATTATTTTTCGTTCCTAAGACCGCTCCAGAGTTGTTTTCCTTCTACAGTTCTCTCATGATCTTATCTAGTACTACATTGAACAGTACCGGGGATAATCCATCTCCCTGTCTGAGTCCTGTTTTTATCCGGAACGGTTTGCTGATGTGGCCTTGGTATTTAACCTTCGACTCGGTCTCCGACAGGGTCAGTCCTATCAGCGTCCTGGTTTTCTGGTCGACCCCGTATTCCTTGAGTACTTCGAGCAGAGTCTCCCTGTCCACTGAGTCGTACGCCTTCTTGAAGTCGACAAATGAGATGAACAGGTTTTTCCTGCTATTGTTTCTGTAGTATCTGATCAGGAGCTTAAGGCTCAGGATCTGTTCTGGACATGATCTATTTTTTTGAATCCTCCTTGATATTCACCGATTTTTGGGTCCACTTGTGGATACAACCTGTTCAAAAGTGCTTTGGAGAGAATTTTATATGTTACCGGTAATAGAGATATCCCTCTGTAGTTGTTTACATCGGATTTTTTTCCTTTCTTGTGTAGTGGGTGTATCAGGGCGGTATATATATATATATATATATATATATATATATATATATATATATATATATATATATATATATATATATATTATATATATATATTAATATAGATTTATTGAAATTTACAAATGTACAAAATATATTGTACTACCCATCAGTTGCACTTTATTAAAAACTCTACACTAGAAGGTCTCTCTAGGCCATCTTCGTTTCAGACGCCTCGGAGGATTTTCAGGAATGGAATAGGAAGCAAGTTGGGAAACTAGCGGATTTGAGTGATTATGGAACTTACTATGGAAGGATAGGTATCTGGTGTGGGCTAAATCAGCAACATATGGAACATTAAGATCTTTATGGTTAAGTTTATTGGTGACAAAGTAAGGAGCATTGAGGATTTTTCGAAGGATTTTGGATTGTAAGGATTGAATACGAGATGAATTGGATGGTTTAGTGGAGCCCCAAAGCTCAACTCCGTATGTCCAAATAGGTCTTATCACAGTCATATATATGAGTTTTTTATGATTAATTGGGAGCTTTTAATATTTAAATGTTTTTACTTAAAAGAAATTTTAGTTAAAGAACCTTGTGGATATATTTTTTTGTAACTCGAGATATAAAAGAAGTTATAAGATAATATTTTCAACATAATTAATTTTTTTCTTAGTCCCTTGGGTCTATTATAAGAAAGAATAAATATGTATCATTATTTTTTTATTAAATATAATGTGCACTAGAGTAAATTTCATCGAGTCAGTAAATTTAAAATAAGATTTTCATTCAATAACCCAAGGAATATTTAATAATATAAAAAGAAAAACTATAAAAAGATTCCAATCTATCGATCCATAATCTAGTTTTATATACAATAGAATCTTGTGAAGAAAAGAAAAAAAAAACTCATAAAATATATATACCCAATATAGCATTTATTGACGTCTTGAATTAGTAATTTATTAAATTATTAGTTTTATTTTTTAATTTAGTTAAATTTCGTAAGTAATTCTTGTAAGTATAATTGTTAATGATCGTTATAAAATTTCATTATCGTTCCACAGGGACGAGAAAAGAAGCTTCTCCTTAAACAGTTATTTTTTTTTTAAAAGTTAAAATTCATTATATCTAACTTTATCTTCATGTTTTAACTCGCACCCCCCTTTGCGGCTTTGCCCGCTTCCCTAAGTAAAGAACTGGGATAATTTTAATTAATAATTTAAGTTTTATTTTTTCTATCGATGAATATCTTTTACTGAAGTAGGCAATTGAGCATTATTTCTTCAAAGATAATTTCAGACATAGTAGTCATTTTAACCTGTTTAAAATTGCACTGATCAGGTGTTTCAAGATTACGTAAAAGCATATTTGAACAGCTAATTTTTAATTTTAATATATGAGTTGGTAATCGAGATTAACAGAGATCGCGAATCTCTTGGACTGTATTGTCTGCGATAGTAACTAAAGACCCATGATTCATATTTTTACATGCAATATCAATAACCAAAGGGTCGAAATTTTGATTTGATAGTCATTTTTATTCAGTAAAAATAATTGTATTTATTTTATCTGATTGGATTTTAATTTCGAATCATAAAAGTGTGGCAAACCTCGTTTCTGCTACTCAACATTGCACATTTAAATTTTTATTATTGTAAATTTTACTATAGCAAAACCTTCCTAGAACTATGGAGATGGTTAAGTTAAAATTAGGTGAAATAAGTTCAGTAAAAACTATTGCGGAATAAAACCACATATCGGTCGGTTTTTAAATTTCAATGGGATCCACATGTCGCTTCACATATTTATATATTTTTAATAATCTAATTGAATCTAATTATATTCTATCATAAATTTCAAGCTGTTTATAAAATTGTACCTTTTTAAGCTCTCATAGGGAATGGTGCCACCTTCCGGCCAATTTTCAAACTTCACTGTCATCTAGGTATTTTCGCTTTTCCTAATAACAGATTTACTGAAAATCAGTAGCTTTTATTATTGCTAAACCTCCCTGGAACAATGGTGAAGTAGTTTAAATTTAGTACAGATTGGATTAGTAGTTTTCGTCGTTATAACAGCATAGATTTAGAATATACAGCGGAAATATCGACATGTGAGTCCAAAACAGACTTTTCTAAGATAACAATATTTTGTCAACTTTAAGGCAAGTGCACTATATCGGAACGTAGTCAAAGTAAATTGGGGTGCAAGTTGTGTTTTCAATCTCTGAAAGATTTTTTACTTTGTTGTTTTTCTTAATTTATTTGTTTAAAATATTTTTTCTAATATATAAAACAATTTTACACCATATGATAAAAGTAAAAGAATTACTGTTGTTTATACAATAATCATCAGACTTTATAATGGTTTTTGAAATGGAAAAATCTGTACCCTTCATTGCACATCCATACTTGATTGTTTCATTTCCTCGGTTATTTTCAGTTAATTTTTTTATCCGACGCTATTACTGTGGTATTTCGAAATTTAGTCCTGAAGATGTGGGAATAGCCTTATAGGAATTAAGATAGAACAGCGCCATTAGGAGCCCTACCGGTGAGGTTAATTCGAAGTTTCTACACTCAATGAACGATGAAATGAAAAATTATTTCACAACCGAATAACACTGTTCAGAGAAACTATGAGCAGCAAGACGTCGACAAACGAGCAGCGAGACAAGTGAGTAATGCTTTCGATACAATCGATAGCTATAGAATTACACCTCTTTTTGCAACCCGAGTAAAGGAATTTACTCATTTGGGCTTGAAATAAAACTTGTTCAGGTGTCTAGGTTTTATATTGATAAATTTAACCAACTGATTAAATCCATTAAGGATTACTTATAATGATTAACTGCTTTAGTGAGGCTTGTAGTGATTATGTATCTTAAGTTATGGTGATTCAGCAAGAAGTTTATCCATCTGGACTACTATTTAAGTATACCTAACCATTAACAAAGACTGAATGGGTTTGCTTTTTTCCTGTTGAATACACAGAGTATGTGTCGTGGCTAACGCATTTTAGCCAGCAGGTTTTACACCATTGAACAAAAAAAAAAAAAAAACTAACCCGACCAATCTTGTATTGCGCAATACCACAGCACTGGAAATATCTTCAGATTCTTTTTTTTTTCGATGTCATACATCTGATTTTGGTTCCAATTAGAATCATATTCTTTGACTGCACAGCAGGGCAAATGGTAGCCTGCCCTTTGGGAGGATAGCCTAGGGTTGTCAAAGGGCAATGCTTCCGCAACGGAAAATGTCACCAGGCCAAGTGATCCCATTCTAGGAATCCAGACGTAATTTATTAAAATATTATACAATTTTGATTTAGGGTTTTGCTAAATTAGAAAAAATACTCACGTTTAAAACCCTATTAATACAAGATAATGTTTATTTACCATACAAATATCAAATTTTAATTTGTCAAGAATAACTTAATAACTTACATGAATTTACAAGAAGACACTTTAACTTGTAACTTCCAGGTCTGAGTGCTGATTTTTGTGTTGGTAGTAGGGACCTATAATAGTGCAAAAACAGAGCATTGGGAGCCGAAAAAAAAAATTAATAAATAAATAGAAAATAAAAAAAATAATATGAGAATCACGTTTTATTATTTTTTTTTCTCACCTCACAGTCAAGATAGAGAAATATTTTTTTCTCACAAAATTTTAATTTTGTATGCTCTCTCTTATCACAACCAAGACCCGTTGTCCAGATATTAATGCAGAATTTCATGTTTAAACCAAACCCTGATATTATTATTAAAAAGATTATTTATAAGGTTTTCGTTGTCGTTAAGAGATAGCATACAAAACTACTATTTTACGTGAAGAAATTATTTCTCTATCTTGACTGAGAGCTGAGAAAAAAAAATAAAACGTGATTTTCATATTGGTTTTTATTTAATTTTCTTTTTCTTGGCTCCCCAATTCATGGAAGGCTATAACTTTGGTTTTGCATTACTATTGGTACCTAATACCTACACAAAAATCAGCATTCAAACCTGGAAGTTACAAGTTAAAACGTCTCCTTATTAGTTAAAATTATCTTTTTAAGTAGGAAACAATTTATAATATATTTAAGGATGATAAATCAAGAGCAGTAGCAATAAAAAAAAAAAAAGATAAGCGAGATCTAATTTACAACACCAAAATATACATGAATTTTACATAAATATATATATGGACCATTAAAAAAAAATAAAAAAATAGTATATTTCAAGAAGACTTTTTTTTAGTGTCCAACAAATATTTGTTCCATCGCTTATGGCCTTGCCTATTCTGAATAACTTGTTTAGGTCTTTCAATTGTGTGTGTCAGTGTGCTAATTTTTCCATTAAAAAAATGAAAAAAGAAGACATCTTATTGAACTATTATCCAGAAAACACACACACGCAATGCGATCGATCCAACTAATCTTTCAATGAAACTGTTGAAAACTGCTCCTGACAAGGTTTTTTATAATTAGAACTTGACGTATAAATTTTGTCCCGTTATCTAGCTTATATATACTAGAATGCAGTAATTTTTAATTTGAATAAATGCATTACACACCTAATGAGTTGGCTATGTCCGTCTTCCGTCCCAGTTCCCTTCCAATAATATACGTACTAAAAATTCACAGTTACACAATAATTAATGTATTTTAACTGAAAGAATAAACATTTTGAATCAACACTGACAACAAACGACAAAAAGATAATCTCTACACAGTTTTATTCTAGATGTTACACCCACGATCCATGACAACATCGTGAATGTAGTAGTTAAAAAGTGATTTAATTTTTAATCGAACTTGGTCTGTTTGGTTGAAAATTGAATCAAAAAGGGCAACAATTTTTTTTTTTTTTTTAACGTTTTAATTATACTAATTCCACTGAGACAAACAACTCCAACTGTTTATCTTAAGGACTACCCTATTTTCTAAAATGAAAGAATAAATGTAATGAAAAATAAAGGGACAAAAAGTACATCTTAAAAGCCGACCCAGAACTTGAAATTCCACCGAAGACCGACGATGTGGAGCCAAACAATTGAAAAACATTTATATATATTTATTTTTGGCTTATGCAATGTTTTTTTTTCTTATCTTATATTAAAGCTTACTCCATCATTTTAATGTGTTGGTTATTCATAGGAATAAGTCAATGGGATTAAAAAATAAGCATTGTTGAAATTTTTAATTTTCCAACGTTTGGGCTCATCGGTTACCATCATTATTGGGAAAAATGTTTGATGGATGGAGAAATATACCATATTCAAATAATATGAATGAATATATCATTATTTTAGTTGTTTAAGTGGTTAACTTAGCCCGCAAGACTGCATTGTGTTACCGCACCGACGTCATAACAATTCAGGCGTTAGATTATAAACGGTGATTTAAAATGATTTATTTAAAATAAAATATATTACATTTTGATTAAATGAATATATTCATTGATTCATAAGTTTACAAATCATGAATTGATTCTACAGAAATATAAGATACGATTGGCCCTTAAGCGATAAATGTTTTTTTATGAATAAATAAACAAGATTCATTGACTAAATATCACAGATATTTGGGCAACATTTCACAATGTAAATTAAATCTATGGAATTAATTAACAAAATATAAGATATTAAAGTAAAAGCTTAAAGTTTGATGATAAGATGGAAATTTAAAATATTGTTTGTACATTTTTCCTAAACCATGTCCCATATTTAACAAAATCGATGTATTTTATTGACATTCAAAGAGCCCACGCATTAATAAATGATTTCGAAATGAATCTATTTTCTTATAAAAGAAAAGTTTAAGTTACTGATTGATTTTAACACAGCCAAACCAATTTATCTTTCACTTTTAATTTGTATTATTCTTAGGGAATAAAGAACGCAATAGCGAATATTAAATCGATATAATTATGAATAACATTCTGTAGCTCTTCATTTTCATGTGAATTTAAAAAACAACAACAACAAGATACAATTATAACAATCTGACCCTTGGCTCCTAAACAGGTCGATAGGTTGTCGACCCACAGTTGGAAGAAATGTTGCTGGTTATTTGGAACGCCAAGAGACAGTTCGGAATTACTCTTGACAGCTTCAATACTGGAGCGCTGTGCCATAGTCTCTTTACATTCGTATTTCAAGATATAGAAAACGATATCTTGTGTTTTGAACTTGATATTGACTTTTCAGAGTATATTTAAAAATATTTATTTCAAAAGAGTATAGCTGAAAAACTCTTAAACATTATCCCAACCCTGGCAGTTGTAAATGTTTCAGTAACTAAAGTTATACAGAAAAAAAAATTGCTATAATACTATGAAAGAATTTCTAAATACTAGAATCAATATATCAATCTGGTGGTTCCTGGCCTTTTTTTTTTTATAATTTAAATTTTATTTTTTATAAGCCTCTTACTTTATTAATCAAAATAATATCATTAAAAAATATTGATAAAGAAGAACCTCACTAATCCGCCTGCAATTAGTCCGACTCTATGGATAATCAAAGCTTTACACTTTCAAGCGCCGCCGCACTGTGGTAAAAACGGCCAATCTAGGTGGACATTAAGAAAAAAAGTCATGTCAACAGAGCTTTGAATGGACTTTGTACTATTATCAGTTTTTCAGAATAATGCCCCTCCTCAAAAGTGATGTAATTGATCTGTGGGTGGCCGTGGCACACTCTGACGAAAATGAAGAATTGTCTGAGGTCAAAAGGTACAGTTAATTTTAGATGGCATCACTCAGGAATTAGTTATGAAAAAAGTGGATGCGTTTTTAATTCATATTCGATGGGTCCAAAGTCGATGGAGCCATTTGTACTCTACATTACGTGTCTCCCGTTGTAGTGTCGAAGCATCTTCTTATTGCATTTACCGCTATACCTTTTTTCCATTTGGGTTATCCATTGATGAAATCGTTCTCAATGTTCATCTAAAAATGCTCCCAAGTTTGGGACAGAAGAAATTCAAATGGGAATGCAAAAATTTTTGAGTACGTGTAGCAATCCATGGCCTTATATGATAAAAGTAACTCTTCAACAATTCCATTTATGCAACAAAGACTAATACTAATACTTATGCTTTTCACTTTGTAATATATTATAAAAGTTTTAAAATCAAATAGGTTTTTAAATTTTTGTTCAAGCTTTCATTGATAAAATAAATGCTCGAAATTTCGAAAAACACCTCATTTTTCTACCTAAAACACCGATTTGACAAAAAAATGGTGCCCGATTGATATTTTCTAACTTCGGATTCGTGTTCAGCACACTTCAAAACATAATAAAACAACATTTTTGTTAAATGAAGTATTTTGATGTAGAATAGTGTAATTGGAGCAGAAAAATACGTTCTGTGGCTTAAACAACTACTAATAGAAACTACTATAAAAGCTTTCAAATTTTCGAAATTCTCGAAAAGTATGAGTAATTGTAATTTTTTACGATTTTGCCTTTTTACGATGGTTGAGACATAAATATGGTGTTAAAGCAGAAAGTAGAAAAGAATCACTAATAACAAACATAAAAAGCAGTGAGTACATAGACATTAACTAATTTTATGCATTACTGCGATGGAAAGATGCGCTACAACAACACGCATCACCTCAACACGTAATGTTGCTATTAAAGGCTATTTTATGCGAATAACCCGTAATTATACAAATTGATAGGCCTTCTATTTTTGTTCATCGACTAATATTCATAAAAAGAGACTAATCGTTGTTTAAATGCAAAATATTTCAGCTTAATGAAGTAAATCATAGCTAGTATTATTAGATGTTTTCTATGTATTTAGAAGTGAAGCTGTATATAGAATAACTGTCGTTATATTATATACAGGGTGTCCCGAATTTAAATGGCAAAACTTCAGGAACTTATAGGGGACCGAAAACTAAGACAAAAAGTCCGTTAGTGATTAGGCTCGTTTTTGCTTAGTTTTAGAGAAAATCGCAAAAAAAGAAACAAAACAAAAATGTTACATGTAGCGATTATCACCTTTCAAAGTTCGTCAGGCTAGGCAGTGAGATATGTAAACACTTAATATTATCCTTTACAGAAATACACTTATTTTGGGAAAACTCCTCTTTATTATTCTTCAAACAAGTAACATGTTTCGGGACTTTTGTCCCATCCTCAGACTGAAAACAGTATTTCATATAATTACACTACTATTCTATTAAAATATCAATCAATACACTCAAAGATTAATTTGCGCATAACATATTATTATAATTTTACCTTTAACAGTATTTCTTTATGGTGTTATCACACCGTGCCTGTCCTTTCACATATCTAAGATAGATGTAGCGTTATACAACACAAATAAAATAAAAAATATAATAACTAAAAACGAAATAGAACATTTGAATAAAAAAGACATCATATACAGAATTGACTGTTTAGATTGTAATAAACACTATATAGGGGAAACGAAGCAAAATCTATATAAAAGAATAAATCAACATAAATATGACACGAAAAAAATAAGTAAATCTAACAATAATAAAACAGCCTTAGCAGAACATGCACAAAAACTAAACCACAGATTTAATTTTGAAAAAGTAAAAATACTCCAACATGAAAGCAGAACACATAGTAGAAAAATAAAAGAGGCAATCTACATCAATAAAACAATTAATAATACTGTTAACTACAAAACAGACACAGATAAAATAGGAGCAGTGTATGCAGGAGTAATTAATAAATTAACATTATAGATTGACCAACTATGGACTATAAACAATAGTTTGAGATTGACCCTTGTACCCATTAGGTAGTAGTATTGTTATTTTAGATATGTGAAAGGACAGACACGGTGTAATAACACCATAAAGAAATACTGTTAAAGGTAAAATTATAATAATATGTTATGCGCAAATTAATCTTTGAGTGTATTGATTGATATTTTAATAGAATAGTAGTGTAATTATATGAAATACTGTTTTCAGTCTGAGGATGGGACAAAAGTCCCGAAACATGTTACTTGTTTGAAGAATAATAAAGAGGAGTTTTGCCAAAATAAGTGTATTTCTATAATTGTTGGCTCCTTAATTGAAGAATTGATTATCCTTTACATTATTTTTTTGTTTACATTTTGGCTTCCTTCTAGGATTATAATTCCTAAATCAGTCTTCAGTCAGTTACTCAGATATTTTTGTGTGAATAGTATCAGCCACAATGCCGCATACATATTCTAATGTTGAATAGGCTGATATGATTTTTGTGTATGGTTTCTGTAGCTGTAATGCTTTAGAAGCGGTGCGTGAGTATGCGCGCCGATTTCCAAATAGAAGAGTGCCTAATCGACGAGTCTTTTCGTTAACTTTTAATAGACTGCGAGACACTGGGTCATTCTTAATACGCAATGAAGGTGACCAATTCCAGGCAGCAATAAGAGCAGATTATGGGAGAAGAAATTGTGTCCTACTCCACTTCGATAATAATCCTGAGACTAGCATCCGTAGAGCATCTGCTGCATTAGCAATATCGTGGCAAGCAATATGGCGAACTTTAAAAGGTACCCACACCATCTTCAAAAAAAAACATCGCTACCCATACCATCTTCAAAAAGTTCAGAATTTATTACCTCAAGATTATGTCAAGAGATTGAATTTTAGTAACTGGTTTCTTGACAAAATTCGCGATGATAATTCATTTCCATTAAAAATTATATGGACCAATGAAGCTACCTTTACAAGAGGAGGAATTGTTAATCAAAGAAATTATCATGTATGGGCTCTTGAAAACCCCCGAGCTTTTAGAGAGAATAGGTTTCAGCATGAATTTGCTATTAATGTTTGGCTTGGAATTTGGAACGGATAACTGGTGGGAACATATTTTTTACCTGGAAAATTGAATGGTATCACATTTACACATTTTTTGGAGAACGACTTTTCTAATTATTTAGATGACATTCTCTTACAGCAGCGGATTAAAATGTGGTTCCAACTCGATGGATGTCCAGCTCACTATAGCAGAGTTGCTCGAGCTTGGCTGGATATGAATTATCCACAAAGATGGATTGGACGTGGAGGAGTAGTACCTTGGCCACCCCGATCACCTGATATGACACCTATGGATTTCTTCGTATGGGGAACCTTGAAGGAGAAAGTTTATTCGGTGTCAATCAACTCAAGAGAGCAATTAAGAGACCGAATCGTAGATGCAGTGCACCAAATATCATCAGAACAATGTTTAGCTGCAATTTATCAAGTGAGTGCTAGATGTAATGCATGCATTGGTGTAAGAGAACAACAGTTTGAGCAATATTTACATTTAAAAGAACATAACATAAATATAAATGTAAATAAATAAGTATAAAAATGAAAACTTGTTTTGTTTCTTTTTTTTTTTTTTTTTTTTGCGATTTCCTCTAAAACTAAGCAGAAACGAGCAAATCTCTAAAGGACTTTTTGTCTTAGTTTTTCAGTCCCCTATAGGTTCCTGAAGTTTTGCCATTTAAATTCGGGACACCCTGTATACAAGCAAATATGTCCTTAGAGTGAATACGGAAATGTAACGGAAACGATATAACGAAAAAGTTAAAAAGTTAAATAGTTATTGAAAATTGTTTGTAAGGTTAAATACGTTATCTACGATTGTTTTAAGCGATAACATCTATAATTGTTTTAAATCGAGTTCTGTGCATATGGATTAACCACGGTGTGACGAACATAGAAAACGAAAACGAGATGATACACCAAATAATTAGTAAGCACTTTTTACAAGAATTTTATTATGAAAATCAACAGGCAATGAGATTATGCAATATTTTATTGCATGTACTTTCAAAAACACAATCATTTTTGAGCCACATACCATTAATTAGTTCTTTATAATATTTTTTCTTTCGTTTGTAGTGAATTTTACAGTATTTAATTTATATTTAATTGTTTACTTTTATAAATAAACTTAATTTATCAAACATTTTAATAATGAATAAAATACTGTAACTCTCTGTAAATTATAAAGATTTCATGTATCGCAACGCATTTTTGTGAAGGAATAGTATAAAAACTCAAATAGTGGAATACTACTGAACGTTTTAGTTTTAGTTATTTCGCTTGAAGGCTTTGCTTTAACCGTTGGTCCCAGTGATTGTTTGATTATTTTTTTTAACTTACTTTTTTTCACAATGGATTCGGTACAAATAATATAAAATTTATCATATTTAAGCTTACCTAGTTGTTATTGAATGTTAGGAACAAACCAATTTTAAATAAGTACTCGTACTATTTTTTATGAATTAAGTTTTGCAACTTAAAGCTGGCGTTTTACAACTTTTATAACTTTACAGCAGATAACTTTCTTAAAAATGTTTCAACCCATGGCCGTTCTTTGCAAATTGTACCTCAGAAATTTCAAAAATATCATCAGCTATACAAGACCTGTAGACTATATCCCTCCATCATTAGAGGGTATTTTGCCAACCTAAATACAGCATTTATATCTAGTTTTCAACCGACTTAAAAAAAACAAAGGAGGTTCTCAACTCACCTGTATTTTTTTTATTTATTATTTTTTTTGTGTGTTTGTGTATGTTACGTGATTACTCGGTCAATTCTGAATCAATTTTGATAATTCTTTTTTAGATCGGTAGGGCATACTTCAGAGGTGGTCCCATATAAAATATTTTGAAATCAACGCAGCACTTTTTAAGAAAAAAAAACAGTTAATAAAAGTCACTGTTATATAACCTTCTATTTTAAACATATTTATAATTATGATAATCTAAAATCTCCTTGGTAACTAAATCTAAATTATTAGCAAAAATAATTTACTTATACAGTCAACTCTCGATGTGTCGTACTTCGATAAGCTGAATTCTTGAATACGTCGAACAAAATCTACGGTCGGAAGTACATTACACTTAAATTTCACTTCAATGAGACGATTTCAGACAGCAAACGTTAAAAATTGTGTAAATAAGTCGAACTGAAATTAGGGTTCAAAAGAGAGAACGTCTATGACTACCTACCTCTATGAAACGAACTATTAGGCATCGCCTCTATAACTCGAACTGAAATTAAAAGAATTTCATGTGTTATTTGTTTTCCGGTTTCCCGTCATTGTTTATCTTTCCAGTTTATAGTTGCACCAGTCACTTATTATTAGTTATTCACTCGAGTGGTTTTACAGTGGCTATTGAAAATTCTTTCAATTAAAGAAAAGTTAAAATTGCTTAGCAAAGTGGTGAAAGGAGAAAGAAGTTGGGCGTTTGTTGCTAGTGAATTCTGAATTCCGCGTAGTTTTCTTTCAACCGTTCTAAAGAATAAAGAAAAGATCGCCACTGGTGGAAGGCGGTAAGTCTACTTTTAGGCACCCTCAGAAAAAAGCGCAGTTCAGTTGAAAGTTATATGATAAATTGTTAGCGGATATTTAACTTTCTGTTTCAATGCTTTTATATGTATGTACAGACAACATACACATACCCATTAATGAAAAATATACATAATGATTTCAACTCCAATTTTGTGTTAAATTTTCCTATTTCCATAAAGATAAGTAGAATGATAACCTCGATAATTCTTTGTTCAGTAAGTCGAACTATTTTTCAGGGTAGCTTGAAGATCGAGAATTAACTGTATAAACAAAAATACACTCACCACTACAAAGTGAAAAATAAAAATAATTTTTAGAAATAAAACAAACTTCAACGAAATTATCGATACTTATATACCTATTCACAATTTATGATAATTTATTTTTGGAGTCGGTTCCAACCAAAACAAACAGAATTTGAAAAGAAATGGTATTTTTTAAGATCCTCCCACTATTTCATCACCGCCACACCGCTGTCTCCGGCCATTCGAAAGTTTATTGCTAAGGCAGGATTAAACTGCCCTTCTTGGCTGGCACCGACTCCAAAAATAAATTATCATAAATTGTGAATAGGTATATAAATATCGATAATTTCGTTGATTGTTATTTAATGGTTTCGAAGCAATTAAAATATTTTTTTTTTTTTTTATTTCAAGTTTGTATGTGTAGGTTTAATCTTGAAGTCGGTTTTTTTTTTTTTTTTTTTTTTTTTTTTTTTTTTAAATTATTTTTATAAGATAATTTTTAGTGCATTGTAGCTTTAAAATAGAAAAAAAAAGTGTTATAATAATTATAACTAATTAAGAAATTAGTTTTGGGTCGGGTTACCCCGACGAAGTAGAACTAGAGTCAGGACAGAGAAAGATATAAAAACAGACTTAAGGAATTGAAGGTTGTTGTGGGCAGAAGTTCAAAAAAGGGAGTGGCGTGGACAGAAGAAAGAAAAAAGAGACACGGAGAAATAATGAAAGAAAAATGGAAGGAAAAAAAAACAAGAGAGGAGCCAAAAATTGATATTCGTGTGGTCTCCAAGGCCGTTTCGTGAAAAAAAAAATTTAAAAAAATAACTAATTAAGAAATATTTTTCAATATATTATAAAAGTTTATAATACTTCAGGCTAACTCAAACATTGTGCAACACCACATAATTAGAAAATGAGCTATTAGTAAATAAAAGTATGTAAAAAAACGAAGAAAGATGGAAAACTAGACAAAACGGGTAATGAGAAATAATACCTGCAACAACCAAAAAGTTTTCATAAGGCTATAGACGAAGTGTGTGTAAATATTAACGTCAAGCCATTCCAACATTAGACAATGACGGTAATACTTTGTAAAAGAAAAATCAAATTGATATATCTTACTTCACACATAACGTCTGGCAGACTAATTGTAAGTTGCTGTGGCTTAAACTATGAGGAACTTCTAAGCTATCTAACTCACATTATACGATATTTTAAATTAAGCATTTCAGAATTTTGCAATCTAATTAATATTCAATTTCCCTTATCTAACTATAAGACATTAATAAACTTGTCAACATAAAGTACTATCGGTAAAATTGTTATTAAACAACAATCGTGAACTTATGTGCAACATTATGTCACAAAGGGGCCCGTTTAAACAAAGAATTATATAGCGTGTTCACAGCCAAAAGGAAAACAAATCATTGTTCATTGAATAAATAAATATAACATAATAAATTACTGCTGAAAAACTTCTTTATATAATTTTCACTTCGCAAGATACTTTGTTAATAGTTCAATTAAGCTTTATTAATAGCTAAGGAAATATTATTAAATATTCTTGTGCCTAACTATAATAATATCGACTTAATTACAAACATATATAGACTGTTAAACATGTTAAAGAATGAATAACTCTATTCCTAATGTATATTTACAGCGGTGTAAGGACAATTTATGTTTATAAGGGCCAGTAAATGAGATAATAATGTTTTTAAAAAAAATTGTTTGGAACCAATGATTTATCCATAATTGTAATAAGTAATAAATAAGTTATAAAAAATGAAGATTATATAGAAAACAAATAAAAGTTAATGATAAACTGAATAAAAGCTTAATAAAAATACAAGTTAGGATAATTGGTGTATTGGTGAATCCAACATCATTTCGATAGTCAAAGTAGGCAGATTAAGGTGGCTCGGTCATGTGCAAAGGATGACGGAAATTATGAACGGCAGGCCGGACGGAAAAATATTGAGAGGAAGACCAAGACTGAGATGGCTGGACAACGTCCAGGATGACCTGCGAAGACTGGGAGTGAATGGTTGGAGGAGGAAGGCGGAAGACAGACAGGATAAATAAAGTAAAAGAAAATTAAAATTAAAGTGGGTAACAATAAAGAGTTTTAGAGTATAAATAAAATATATATATGTAAATAGTAGCACAAGGTTCCATCACTAATATATATATATAAAAGTACAGTAATAATATCTGAAAATGATAAACTATATTGTGTAGAAAACTTCCCGTAGAATAACCTTCCACCATCTTAAAATCGTTTAATATTCTAATATTTTAAAATAGTATCCTTAAGGACGAAATCTAAAAGGACAACTATGGTGGAATTACATTTTGATAACTTAAAAATCGTTAAATCCTGAAATATTTCAACATAGGATCCTTAAGTACGAAAACTATTATATATGTGGCCTAAAGATGTCTTTCCGCCATCTTAAAATGGTATCCTTAAGGAAGAAAACTAATAAAATCGTTAAATTTTGAAAAAAAAAAAAAAAAAAAAAAAAAAAAAGATAGTATGCTTATGGACGAAAACTAATTCTGGGGAAGGAGAGTGACCAATGATGTCCTTCGGCCGCCAAAAATCGTCAGATCCTGGCAGATCTAAAAAAACAGTAAGAACACAAAGAAATTTAAAATTAAAAGCGCATTAAATTTGTACTCTTCCCACACAATGGGTAATCCAGGTTCTTCTTGGCTCACATCAATGAAAGCGATGAGTGGGTAGAATTAGTGTCGATGGTTAAAACTCATAAGGTTTCCTATGAAATCACTATTGATTCATTGACTTTGACCCATCATTAATTACAGCAATCTTCAATCTGGGAAAAATGCAGCTGAATTGATTAATCAAGCTATTTCTGGCTCTGAGTGATATGATACGAAGGCTCATCATCGAGATGAGTGATGGATTAGTTGGTGTATTAACAAAGAAAATTCAACAAAAAACAAAACAATGACGTACCATTGGGAACCATTAAAACTCTTTAATGCAACAAAAATGGCAGATGAACTCATGAAGTGTGTCTTTCAATCGAAGCTGTAGTTATAAAGATTTAAAGAAATCTTTTCAAGCCTTCCTCCAATGGTCGAATGTTTTTATACAACGTTATTGGAATGAGTCAATGCGCAATTAGTTGTTTTTGTTTACATATAAAGCAACAAATTTTTTTTCTCATGTTATCTAATTTGTTTACCTTTTATTTTACTGTCGTATAGTCAAGTTTTTGCCGTTTCTATGTTATCGATACAGCTGCTACGCAAGGTCACGCAACCATCACAAATGACGCACCTGTGAGATCTTATCTCTATTTATAGATTTTTTGCGCCAAGCCACTGGGAGAAAGAGGGCGCTCTTATATAAATAGAAAAATAATTGTGATCAAACAAATTTAGCAAGTATTTGTTTATTTCAAATATTTAAATACCTGGATCATTTGATACGAAACGTCTTGGGAAAATTTTCTTTAGTAAAATTGTTAACAAATAATATTCTGGTTGGTAATGGTGTAAAGCCCTAGTGAAATTATAACATTATTGACAATACTTATTCTATCTACTGCATTTATTCTTATATTATTTATTCCACTTCAAATAAAATGTGTAAATTAAATTTATTTGATTTCACATTTGCAGTATTTTTTTTTGTCCTTTTTACCTTATGGGTGATTCTCAGATAGCGGGCAAGTCTCATTCGTACTGGGCCTACAATCGTGGATTCATTTTTTTTTATTTTCACACCTATTCGAAAATGCGTTGTTTTATTATCTCATCAAAAACATAACGCAGCTAATGATTGTTGGTTCTATTGGTTTTCAAACGCCGGTTTTGTAACTTCCGTGGATGTCCCTATCTTAAGTTTTTACCTTTGCTGGTAGATAAATTACTACTACTTCATTTTTCACTCTTAAATACCCACTTCCCTAGATTTAAAGTCACTGTTAGCCTACAATTAAGCAAAAATATACTGCTTGTGTTTATGAATGAATTTTGATCTTTTATAACTATTTTAAAGTGTTAAAAACTTATTCCATGATAATAAGTTAATAAAAACTTGTAACTACTGAGGTAGTAATGTAATCTAAATATATTAGAAAATAGGATTTGAGTAATGCCAAGCTGTAGAATGTTCAATAGACATCTTTAGTATCCACAGAATACTAAAAAATTAGAAATTTATATAGATATTTTTTTATCAATCTTTTATAAATTGTAAAATGTCGGCTCAAAGAATTGCCCGTTTTCTAAGAACCATTCTTAATATCTCTCGTGTTAAAAAACAAAACAAAAAACATGAAGATACTGATGTTTATTATTTAGAAGTACAATATTATTCGCTGGATTTTAAGATACTGAATTTCAAAAGGATCTCGTAGCTCAAGGAAGTAAACTCTTTTTTGCCGACGGGAAACATCTTACAACGACTTAGTAGGAGTGATGACTATACGCCATATATTCCAATCGAAAAGTTATCTTGAAAGGCGTTAAGGTGAAAAATATCAGGCTATCTGTGCTTCACAATTTATAACCACATAAAGTCTTGAAGAATGGTTTACAGAAAAAAAAGACATCTATAAACATTATTGCTCAACTATTTCTTCTGCAATATACGAACAAAAAATTGTATCAAAAAAATTCCTATCTCCTATAACCTTCAAGAATAGTATTGAAATAAATCCTATGAAGGTGCCTAACAAGATGTTTTAGAGACTGCCTAATAGTTATTTACAGTTCCGTTAATATTCATACTTTATCCAAATTTAAGACAATCGGTGAATGTGCTGTATGAAAGGAACGCCATGTTATTAGCATTATGTAGATTTGGAGACCCTTCAGTAATTCCCACAGGTTTAATATTAGCTAATTCGTTTGCCAAAAAAGTTCCTCCCATCCAATTCATTTGTAGCTATCAATATGCCTTTTCAGAGGTATGTGTTGCAGTTATGCATAGTTCATTAGCATGAACATTCTCGTGAAATATTCTGAATGATGTTTGCATGAGAGTTTGTGGAGTCAGTTAATGCATCCCTCTATGCACTGCTCTGTCCCACATACGACTATAACGTGGCAACCATCAATGAGTAGTGGCGCAATTAACAAATTAAAAACTACTTACAATAGTTGCTTTACATGCAATTGGCGTGATATAATGAACATTATCTTCAAATTCACTTAGTGTACAGTTGAAAATTTGCATAAATATATTTTTAAAAAATACAAAAACGTTTTATAAAAATAATTTAACGTTTGAATAAAATATTTTTATATGATATTTTTCTTTTATGATTAGAAATTTACAACAATATTACAAAAAAACAAAACAATTTTAGTAAATAGGTTGTAATCATAATGCAAAGTAATGGAATTAAAAAACTTTTAGAGGAATGATCCATAGCACTCTAATGATGTTTCTACAATAGAAGATCCAGACGCCAAGGATTGTTAAGAAAGGAATGAAAAGCTAATTGATAAACAACTGGATTCAGGTTAGTATTTATTGTATTATGAAAGGAAAGATATCCGATTTGAGCCAAATCAGCAACAAAAGGGGTATTAAGTTCATTGTGGAACAGTTAATTTGTAAAAAAGTAAGAAAAAATAAGGGTTTTGGATTGGAGTGATTGAATGCGGAAAGAAATATATATTTATAAATAAATAAATATATATGTGTGTGTCTGTTTGTATTTTTTTTTTTTTTTTTTTTTTTTTTTTTTTTTTTTTTTTTTTTTTTTTTTTTTTTTTTTTTTTTTTTTTTTTTTTTTTTTTTTTTTTTTTTTTTTTTTTTTTTTTTTTTTTTTTTTTTTTTTTTTTTTTTTTTTTTTTTTTTTTTTTTTTTTTTTTTTTTTTTTTTTTTTTTTTTTTTACGAGGGTAGGAGAAATCTTCAAAAGACATTGTTAGGCCCGTACCTAACCATGTGTGGGATTCCTACCCACTAAAAC